>JAWWEQ010006301.1:0-50799 GCA_035583055.1 Torymus tubicola
AGTTTATCAAAGCGTTAGGGTCTAATATTCTAGCATTCTTCATATTTTAGCATCTAAAAACATATCTCAAAGTTTGAACAAAATCCGTGATCCGGAGGCCGTGACCACTCCTAGTAAGTACAGCTCGTGTAGATTGCCACCAGACTATCAGCAGTAGAATTTTCCTCTAGTGGTGTGTTACTATGTTTCAGCACAACTGGGCGGAAAATATCACATTTCCGTTTATGCGCCGTTTTTAATAACTATTAATGTTTCTCCGTTTTTTTAGATGTAAGAAGCTATAAAACTTACTAAACTGGTTTCAAAAACGATCAAAATTAAATTTGGAGGCACACCTCTGAAGTATCAATTTTTCCCATGTTAACTTCCCATGAGAAAAATTGATTTGACGATAAAAGGGTATTCTCATCGTCTCTTCTATGACCCATAGAACAAGAAAAAAATTACTTCACAGGTGTGTCTTCAAATTTAATTTTGGTCGTTTTTGGAACCAGTTTAGGGCAAAGTTGCCGAAGAATTCCACATATACGCTTTTAAACATTTTTGTTTAAATAACGTGAACGCCAAAATAAGGTACACGCTCTTACTTAAAAATCGATGTTAGCATCTTATTTATTAAAGCGATTATTTCTGTCTCTTTTCGGCAAAAAAAATTAATCGATTCTTCACCTTTTAAGAAATATTTTTCAAAATCCTGAACCAGATTATAACGTCATGTGGAAAAGAACAATCTAATCAATTGTTTCATAAATATCACTTTAATATGGATTCTAGTCATTGCAATATACTTCAAATGAAAAAATAAATTACTTCAAAAAAGAACTCACTACCAGTGTAACGTATTGAATGTTTTCTTAATCAGTCAGATTTTCTTAAGGAGATCAAACTCAAATTCATAAAGGTAATCACTACTTTATTCACTACTTTTAGGGAAAAAAAATAAAATCCAGGTTCTCTAGAATTGTGAATCCAATATTTCACCTATAACAGCAGTTGACAGAATTCTAGAGAGAGAAAATATTAATCTCGTCCTACATAAGATAACTTTATTCCTATAACTACCGCTATTTATTCAAAGGGCAACTAGGAGAATATTATAGAAAATGTTATAGAAAAAATCGACCCATACTAATAAAAGAAATTCTCATAAGCTCTTAAGAACTCCCAACAAAATTACTATTTAAAAGAGATGTCAATAATATATTGAAAGGACCTTAATACAAATACAAAACGAGGGAAAAAAGCAAAGTTTCCGGTGGGTCGGAGGGGAAGAGCAACGCACCTTCACCTTCGACATGCGTACTATAGCAAAGTAATTAAAGATTGCATCATCTGACGCTTCGAGAGTGACAAACAAAAAGAGAGGCCCGAAATTAGCAAAACACGATTCAGCGAAGAGTGCGATAGAGTGATACTAGACTGAATAGAAAGAGAGAGAGAGAGCGAACAAAAATAGACTTATCGCATAGCCTCGTAACTGTCAAATGGTAATTCAGGTCGTAAACCCGAAGTATTTTTCTCGAAATTGATCGGTAATCATGCTAATTTTAATAGCTGATTGATTTTCAAATGTGTACAGACCGTTACCGATTATAGTGAATTTTCACATTAGTGCGCGGAAGTGATTTTATTCTCATTTGGACGTCGGCCAGTGCGAAACGAAAGTAATCTAAAATAACGTATCGCAGTTTGTGTTCATATAAATTATTTAGCACAAATCTTAAACTACATCTGTGGCCCCGAGGCATAACGACACGAGTCAATTTTTTTTGAAAATCGGAAAAACTTTGGATTTAGTATCTTTTAATGGGTCTTTTTTCTCATTTAAAACTGTGAGTATACTTAGAGCTAAAATATTGCCCTAAAGCTACGATATACGGAACACTGATTTATTTTATTCAACCAAATTGAATATAAAAATTATTTTTATATACAATATATTTAATAACTAGATAAAATTTATAATTTTACAAACGTTAAGTGCATAAACGTGAACATTTTGATAGTTAGTTCATAATACCTGTTCTTTTATGAAATAAAAAAAATGCTTTTTAATTTATCGCGAATCCAAGTTGTATTCAAGTTGTATTATTTTTAACATAATTATTCGTAGATTAATTGATAAGTTTGATCGGAATTCATAATTAAATTAACGAAAATGATCGAAAAATAAACGAGAACAGGACTGTTAGATAAGTCCAAGTTCCCGGCATAACGACATAACTTCATACTTTTTCGAATTTTCACGAAGGAGAAAATGCATAACCTGGTCATATACCACCGTGTAAATATTTGTTTTAAATGTGTTAATTGATTAGTACAGTATCGCGCCCTATCTCGTTTATTCCGATCTCAGATACTCCAAAAGTGGACGTATGTCGTTAGGCCTCGAAGTCACAGATATGTATTTTAAGTCAATTTGACTACATGTTAGTTTTTGTACGATAAATTTTCCAAACTATACTATATTCTTAAAAATATTATCTCAAATTAATAAAAAAATTGTGTCAAATATGGATTTCCAAAATTTACAAAAATATTTGTGTAAATGAACTATAGAGAATTTGTGTAAAGATATTATACACAAGTTTATGTAAAATCGCCGATTTATGCAAGTTAGTATAGATTAAAAATACTAATCAAAGTGTAAATTAAAATTTTAAACACAAATATTTGTTTAATTATGAGATATTATACAAAATCTATGTAAACGAAGATTTTACGCAAGCCTGCGTAAATTTTACACAAACTTTGTGGAGTTGGGCCGATCAAAATGAGTTGGATCTTAAATTTTATGATAGAATGAAGATTGTGAAAAATCTTAAAGTTTATCTGAACACTTCCCTTACATTTTCTCATCATATTGATTCATACGTCCTATAATAATTGACATACAAAACTAAAGATTGTTGCCCAAGTAGAGTAGTTGCGCAAATAACTTTTGCGTAAAATTGCTAATAAAAGAAAATAAATGCTTATAACAACTAATAACAGAGAAATTTGGATTTGCATTTATTTGCTTTTTCTGTTGGTTTCATTATTTATTAATTAATAATTAATAGTAACTACTAATTATTTATATATATATTAAGACTCGTTAAAAAATATTAAATTAATATACATAACTGCAAGTAGTTTTTAAGTTTGAGTAACAATTTCACGTGATTAGTGCTTATTAGTAGTTAACTATTAATTACTATACAATAAAAAAACAATTATAAATTATACAACAATATTAATAATAATTAATTATAAGCAACAATATACTCATATCTATTATCAATACTTTAAATTAATTAGTAATTGCATATAACTTTTATTAACATTTCTTTTCTCTTATAAAATGCAAATAACTGTTATTAGCATTTCCACTGTGATACATTTGAAAAATGAAAAAAGCAAATAAATGCAAATAAATGCTAATAACAGCAAATAGCAGTTAGTAGCAGCGAATAATGCTTACTAACCATTACTAATCATTCCGGACGTCCCAAATCTAGCATTCATAAATAGCAAATAATAGCAAATAACTGTTAATAAAAGTTATACTTAATTATGTATAGTTATTAACAGTTGTATGCAATATTTTTTTCCGCCTGGGTGACTATGTGATCTTAGTGCACCGAATATAGCACTCTTTCCTTTTTCTTGTAATATTGTATGGTAATTGTACAAATCTTTTTGCATAGAGAACAGTATTTCGAGAACTGTGCCATATTGTGTTTTAAAGACTTAATTAACAAAGACATTAAATAAGCTTTATTTAGCATATCCTAAATTTATAATATATTCGTTAATGCCCTAGCTGTAAACGAAGAGGTAATGATTGTGTATTTGAAACCTTATGATATCGACGTAAATCCTGTTATTCGGTGTTAATGAACCATGTTGATGAAATGACTGTGCGGAAAGTTCAAAGACGCTTACTTATTGCTAACAAGGAACATTTAAGGCTTGTGGTATTAAACGGAAGAAGTATATGATAATCTAATTTTCATGGGTAATGATCAGTTACTAATCAGCGTAATACTGACTGAAAATAATTTGCCGAAAATAAACCACAAGAACCATATTTATGAGACGTATATACACGCAGATGTTAGCGGAACGAACAAGCTATTGACTGTATATAGGCACTCCGAATTGAATGTAAAAATCACTTTTGTGTGTTATATTATACAATAATTATATTATACAATAAAAAAATCATCTCCTTAAACATCATTTAGAATACAGTGTCTAATTAAGTTTTAAGCCAAAATAAAAAAACGTTGAACAACTGTAATTCATAATTTATATGCAATGAATGGTTATACTTAATTTCTATTGTTTCAGCAACACGTTTATATGCATGAAATTTAATTATCTTATTTAGACACACTTGCCGTTGAGAAATTTCTGATTTTTACAGCTTTTTGACTGCGCAGATTTAGGTAAAAATATTATACGATTATATAGAATATAAATAATAAGTTAATTAAGTATATGTATGTTTAATGCATTTTTGACTTATACCACAACTTTGGAACGAAAGAAAGTTCTGTTTTTACTACATTTTAGAGATAAGTGCCTTTTCGTTTTTATTAAACTTTGTTAAAATTTACATATTTTTTATTTGTTTATTGAATTGCCAAATTTTATATGACACTGGTAAATTATTTAATTCAAAACTATTTCTTATATTCACAAATCGTTTAAAAAAAAATTTATATTCCAAAGACATCGTTTCAAAAAAATTTATATTCGAATGACAAAAATAATATTAAGAGAAGGATAAAAATAAAAAAAAAGCAGGAAAATGTTATTAATGTACACAATTTCAATTTGTTACCTTTCGCAAAAACAATCTTGCCAAAGCAGCAGTTGCATTTTAATGCATATCCGTCCATAATATTGAAATTATTTATTAAATATACTGCTCTTGTTATATGCAAAAAATATTAAGGAAGGAAGCAATTATGTGACAGAGTTACGACTTAGTGACAAGGCGCTCTTTGAAGGCTTTTGATTTATTGCAGACGACTAGATATATTTTTAGTTGACACTTGAAGCTATTTCGGAAAACTCTTGAGAGCAGCGAGAATTATTGGCAAGAAGTTGTTTATGGACTCGGATTTTACAGACTATAAGGCATCAGGATTCGTGGTAATCTGTATAAGCTCAAGCGAAATGTTCAAAAGTAATAATCGCATTACGAAAATTAGATTACGTGCGGTAGTGGGCTAATACCATAAAGTGCCAAGTGTGAATTACATTTAGAATGTAAACTTTTTCGTTTATTTTTTGTTTCAGCATCATCCGCATTATTCGGGACACTTTCAATAATATAAAATTACATTAAAATTTACAATAATATATCATTATTATTTACATTTACAAACAAGTTATTTGCAGACATATATAATTTGCAATTAAATTTTATGGTTTAAATCTGGAACATATTTCATAATCTTGGAGTAATTTTTTATGTTCTTCAACATTTGTCTTAGGTCGAAGTTGATCTTAACTTCCATACGTTTATTTTGTTACTTCGCTCAGTTTAGTCTATTAACGTTTAAACTTCTTGCACATATGATTTAATATATTCTTGCTCGATCAGTTCCATCCTAGAATAAATTAATAAATACATGAAATATATACGAACATACAATGAACATTTAGCAATAAAAGATTACTAAAAAAGAAAAAAAATAATGCACGACATTTAATGCGCGCTATTTAGTTTAATTGAGCAACTAAATGATTCGCGAAATTTTAATCTATATACTTCATTATTTACAGGATTTCCGTTCTCGGATTTACTCCTAATTAACAATTATCAATGTACTCGATAAGACACTTATCCACGCTCGTATTAAAACACAAAATTTGACAGTTATATACCACTCAATCATCAATCATCCATCCCAACGTCTATATTTACTTAATTCAACAACACAAAAACATCAACACCGGCACGATCGCCTATATAATATCATTATTACACGTACGTTTATAATATACTATTATTTACTTTAGCACGGCACCAGCGACCGGAAAATTTTTTTTCCCTCTATACGCCAAAGGACTCGCCGTCACGTTTTCGAGCTTTTGCGGTTTCCCGCCGCCGCGCGGTCCTTGACTTCGATTTGGACGAGGAGATCAGCAGCGCGCTGGTATAATATCGCGAAAAGACGCGCATTTTATATATTATCATATACCACCCGAGGTCTTCTTTCGTACTCTTATCGACAGATAGAGAGAGACAAACTCTTCATTATTTTTTTTGCCGTCATATGGCAATGGAATGTAAAGATCGCATCTTGCACTCTTATATATACATACATACATATACATGTTTCCGCCAGGTGTTTGCCATCGCGCAAATCTGTATAGTGCTGGAAAATTGCGATGATTCATGAATATTAGCCAAAACTTTACATATGTATATTATACATTGTCGCATGGAATTGTAGAACAAAAGGATACAGCATGGAAGATTCGAAGAAACGAATGTACAAAAGTGTAGCAATAGCGTAACAATTCGAACAGATTAGCTTGGCTGAATATAAGATAATAAAGTGAGCTTCGCTCATGCTTTTACTTACTTACATCGTGGTAGCGTTCCGTTATAAAAGGCGAGTAACGTAGGAAAAAAAAATACTGCGACAATTACTTTCGATTCTTGCAATCCGTATTATAAGCAAGAGCTGCAGATTAGATGCGCGCTCTATACTCGTAGCTTTTTATCGCGCGTGCGGAGTATAATTGTGTTAATACCGGTGTGCAAGATGTGCGGCGCGTGGCTTCACGGTCGTCGGAAATTCGTCATCTCTATTGGAGCAGGAAGCAGCATCTAATTAATTTTCATACCTGGAAAATGATGAATTTGAGAAGAAAAAAATAAACGTTACATACCTTAATATATTATAACGACTGAAGAAGTGCATTCGAGGAATGAATGTTCTAAATACGGATAAGAAGTGCAAATCGTATAAAGTAAATTATATGTTAGAATGTGGTATAAAAAAAAGAACAAATTCCTACAAAATAGGTATTACGAAATGAAAGAGAGCTTTTTATATTACACTTCAGTTACACAATAATGCATTATTCAATTACGATTTTTTGTATATTGTTGTTGTATTGCAGCATTTAACTTCCATATGACACAGATCGTAATGCAACAATTTAATGCTGTACTAAAGTGTTTATTAAAATCGAACACGCGTGTACCGGATATCGGTGAAAAATATAAACACTGCGTGAAACAATCTGTGCATGACTCAACATGAAAAAAGTATATATGTGCGCTTGCCAAATCATCTTTTTAGAAACATACACGGGCGTGAAAATAGAATTGAAGTGAAAAACATCTCTGATCTTTTGTTTTTTTTATTACTTCGTAATCCTTTTATACCACCCACGTAAGATAATCGACTTTTGTTGTGTACAACAAAAGATAAACGCACAATTGTGACGTATCGACACTTGCAAACGTCTATCGTGCGAACGATAGAATATTCTTTGGATTTATCGGTATAAGGACAGATATACATCGTGAGGTACAAAAAAGTTTATGAAAAACATACAAAAGTCGTCCTGGTTCCATTGTACTTATTGCTGGGGTTTTTTTTCCTCACGTGAATTTGGCACACGTGTAATACGTAGTCGGTGCTTTTCTTTTTTTTTTTTGCACTGACGCTGTGTATATATATAAGGATAAATCAAGTTATCGTAATTAATTGCAGTTCTGCGATTAAGCCTTGATAGCCAAAGTTTCATCGACCCCTTCTTCTTTTTTGCACAGATAAAGAAATAAGTGATTCCCATCTCGCGAGATTATCTTCTTATTTTACAAGGACTCGATAAGAATGTTTCTCGCACACGTGGCTTTCATAAAATTTTTGAAGTATGTGAAAAATTGTTCGAAAAAAAAAGAAAATGTTGCTGTTTTTCGAAGTAGGAAAAAATATTTTTCTGAAAAACATTTGATATAAACGTGAGCTATTGAGAATGTCAAATATTTTTATGTCATAACGCAGGGAAAAATTAACGTTAAAAAAAGAAAGAGGAAAACGAACACAAGTATGCATAGTAATTGTAAAAGATGTCAGTGCAATATTGTATTCTTCACAGCTGCGTATCTACGTACAATGGCACAAACTTCAAGGTTTCTTCGTATATTTTGAATTTTCCGAAATGACAAATAATAATAAAAGAATTCGTAGTGCTCAATTCGTTGACTATCACGATATATATAAGATATTTCGATACGTTTTTATTTACAATATTTGCAATGCAAAGAGAAAGAGGTACATTAAGAAATATTTCTCTGCATTATTTATTCGCAAAATATGTGACGTAAAAAAGATATTTAATTGTTCCTTATCTTTATGATCAACATACTTGTGTTTTTATCTGAATTCCTTTTAATATTTTAGGCCTTATTTGCAAGAACAAATTTGTATTACTTTATACGTTGTTGTATTCTGTTATAAGAAATATAGTTTAAACATAATTTTGAAAAAAAAAAATATCGAAAATCGTTTTATAATAAAATATGCTGTCTTTTAGTTGTCAATCGATGCCAACGAGATTAAGAGGTACATTTGTGTTAGTTTAATCGATTGACTAATTCCTACTATCGGTATCAGGGAAAAAATTGTAACTGCTAATCCTATCACTTGAAATTCCAGTAATTAATCCAGTGTGTTTCTCGAGTATAGGTAACTTTGCCGATAACTCAAATTAGTTTTGTGACACGGCACAAGATTGATTTTTAATCCGCAAATTAATCATTAAATTTTATAAAAAATAAAGAAAAAATATCTCACACTAATCTGAAACGAAAAATACTGGAAAAATGACATAATATACCTGGTCTGTCAAATGCCATTGTGCAAACGTCATGTCATTAATCACATTTACTATACAGCTATAAGGCAGGTTACACAAAAATCATTCGAATCGTGCGCACGCATGATGACAACACTCATCACCTCGCCCACGATAATTTGTTTTCAATTGCGCGCGTTCGCACATTCCATCCCACTACTTATCTTTATCAATTACCAATACAGTGTCGTCGTATATATTTTTCAGATCATTGACTAGTCAAGTTGTGTGCGTATATGTTCGTGTGTACTTCATATACCCCCCTGGAACGCGCAGATAATAAAATCCGCGCGAAAAAAATGCTGAGAAAAACTGTGTGTATCATGTATAAGTGTATATACTCACACCGATATCGTGAGAGTTTTCCTCAAATTTTCATCATCGTCGTTCAGAGAAAAGAGTTGTTGATTTATTTGTTTATTAAGAATAAATATGGCAATAAGTAAGATTCTATTTTTATTTAAAATTTGATGTGAAGCAAAAGTTGTTTAAATTTTTTAGTGACTACAAGAGTGCCTTTAAAAAAATTTTTAAACTTACCTTTTTTTATAAAAACAAAAAGATGAAAGCCTTTAATGTACAAAAAGTAATCTTATAAAACACTTTTTACAAATTATTTTAACTTCTAATTTCGAAGTAATCAACGGAATCAGTGGAAATAAACGGCAAACTTAACTAAATGGTTATTCTATAATAATTATCTAAAAACTTCGAAAATTTTCCCTTGTTAGTATAAACGTCTTAATATATGAATATGATAGAAGTACCTGAGTAGTCACTTAGTAAATGACGTTACTCATAATTAGATATTTTTATAAATTTATAATTAACGATTAAGTAGAAACACACAAAATTTATAAAATTAAATTTTATTGATTTTCTTGCGATAAGTATCGAAAATTGCGTAAAATAATTTATAGATTTTGATACCAAATATTTATCACATCAGATATGCTTGAAAATATTCATTTATCTCGAAAGCTTACATTTTGAATTTGTCATGATTGAACAGATAAGCTAAAAATGTACACTGTCGCACATTCAATGAAAAAGTTTCCTTTCAACTGATGGAAATTGAAAATAAAAATAAATATGAAAGCAAGTCTTTGCTTGTACAAGTACTTGTCGTAGACGATTAATATATATTTGATAGATCGACTCAATATAAATTATTTCAACATTAAAAGCAATAAAAGGATTAGGTTCATGGAAATCTACAGATTAAGTATCATTATAGATAAAAATAACTTTATCTTCGAAGCATATATCTAAGAAATCATCTTCCATGAAAATGCGATCATCCTACGATCATTAGTGATACTTTGGTCAAGAGTGTGAATGTATACAAAATAAGTACAACTGCATTTTCAATTACATGATTAATTAAAAAGTTCCAACGTGAAATGACTTAATCAAAGTTTTACTTCTTGGACGTTAGATATCTCAATTCTTTGTTTTCAGTTTATTAAACCTTGTCTATATATATATATATATATACATATGCTACACAATATTTAATGATATTGTAAAGTTTTATTTCTTTTATGAATGGAAGATTTGTGGACTTTGTTAACTCATTAATATAACACCGTTTCACATCGCATTTAAGCGCAGATAAAATATTATTTGCGAATATGACTTGAAAAAAAAATTTTCTCATATTATTCACGAACACTTTGCCTGCAATCGTTCACCCAATCACACATTATTAAACTTATATTTAATATTTGCTGCCTTCGCACTGTCCAGCGTTAAACTTCTTCGTATATATAGACTATTCACAGAATTCCTGCTAATTCTATTGAATTACATTCAAATAATAAACTTTATAAAAGTAAGTTCCAATTTCATTTTTATCTCATCGCACAACAAAAATGTTTGCAAAATCAGATCGACTACCTCAAAAGCTATACTACTTTCAAATCACAATCCAGTCAGGTACAAAACATCCTCGGCACGACATATACATCTATATACACACACATACATCACAAATATTCCGAAAAATCCTCGTCGACGTCGATCCCCCTACTAAACACCTTGGGATGTCGAAATTTCCCCCCCGACCATCACTCTCTCTCTCTACGACTTCACCTTATCAGCCATCGCACGAGCTAGCGCGCGCGCGCTCAAGCGACCGCGAGCCGATCCACCTCCACCAGGACACCTGTGTGTCGCATACGCGCGCTCTCTCTCTCTCTCTCTCTCTCTCGTATATATGAAGCTTATCGCAGTAGCTCTACTCACGCTCGAGCGCACGTGAACGAATAAAAGGCGAATTTAACGGCGGCGCGCGGTCAGTCGGCACCGGCGCGCGTACTTACGCGTCGGATTTATAAATATTATATATACATATATATATATATACGTATATACGTATACATATACAAACAAATATACATATATATAGAGACAGACGCGTTTGTTTATACCGCGCGGTCTTGCGCTGAAGTTCTTTCTGCTCGACTTGGTGCAAGCAACAAGTGCGTGAGTGAAAGAGAGAAAGAAAGTGAGAGGAGAGAGAGAGATTTCCAATCGTGTCCACATATAGTATATATACGAGGATAAACCTTATAGTGTGCGATAAGTAATTAGATTGTCAAAGATATAACGAGAGGAGGATGCTGTCCGTGTGGAGGTCATGCTGTGAGTAGAAATTTTTCATTATATTCTGGGTTCTCGAATGCGCAGAGGTGGATATATATGTGTATGTGACATAATGCGACCGCGTAATCATCAGCTGCAGCGATCGGGTTTCGTTTTTGTAGTATATAGGTCCTTTTTTTGTATATATAAAGATCGGTATTGTTAGACGGACAATGGGGGATGTGTTTTTTTTGTTTTTTGCTGAGAGATAAGAAGTTATAGTTGAGAGGTTCGCGTGATTTGCAGTATATATATTGTATATTTGTGCGCGGTAGCGGTATATATATATATAACATTGAAGGAATATAATCTTTGACCCGTTAGAGAGCGTTTAGTTTATAAGTTGGCGATATATACGACGATGGAATAATAACGATTTCACGGTAATTAGCATTCAGGCGGTCGCTGTATAGATTTTAAATATGCTGCGGTAGCGTTAAGGAATGATACTTATATTTTATTTGTTGTAATAAAAATGAATGAGTTATTGTAATGAGATACCTTAAATTGGGTTTAGTGAAATTTATCTATTTCCTTGGTGGAAAGTTAATTGTTGCATTACGAATAGTAAAAGTTTTGTGCTCGTACCTTGAGTATTAAATTTTATTTATTAAATCATATAGTTTCTTGTATGTTTTCCAACCCTTCTTTCAACGTTATGTTTTTACGTTACGATGTCTGACAGTCATCTTAATTAACAGTAATCTAACTCTGCGTAATTTGGAAATTGCAAGATTTATTATAGTCGCGAAATTTACATACCATCGCGATACACTTTATCAATTTTCAGCTGTAATATTTTTTAATTTTAGATGCAAAAACATTATAATATTCTAAATCAATCAAAAATACCGTTTTCGAATTAAAATAAATCGCATGTTCGCACGTTAAACAAACATTTGGCAAAGAAAAAAAAGCACTCAACAACAATTACAATTAAAATTGCACTCACACCGTGACGTAACGTCATTAACATCACGCACGCTATTCGAATAAAACGAGATCCACATACACTTGGGCGAAATCAGTGACTATTCTGTAATTACTCGAAAAATCACTTTTTCCTCAATTCTTGCAACCGCTTCCGACTAAAAACGAACAAATCGAAATTAGATCGATAACAAAAAAAGCAGAAGAAAAAAATAATTGATAAATTCCGAGTAACTTATATTGACTCGACTATATGGTATAATATTCTTCCCTATAGGTAACCAGTTCTCGCAAGATTAACCGCAACGAAACCGCCCCCACGCGCTCCCATTCTGTGATTTTCCCAATTTCTGCGTAATCTCGCTCCACGCTAATAACTACATATGTATGCACATAATCTACTCTATACTTCTCATTTCTATATCAATCGCGCAAAACGCGCGTACTTATACGTAAATTGTGCACATAAACGTGTAAGTATATATCGCGCAGCCTCGTAAAAAAGAAGAGCAATGCGCGCATTGTTTTGTAGACTCGGTATATAGTAGAGGCCTCAACCTTCACGTTACGTCGTATTATCTCACTTCTCTTTCTCGTTGTACAAATGGTATATAGCGTATGTGTATATATACACAGACGTATTATACAGAGACACATATGTGAGACACATACCTATGTATATATATAGTTGACATTCGTATGTGTGCAAATTTTCCGAATGGAGAAGATAAACGCGATCGATCCGTCGTGTATACAAGATTATCGAGCGAAATTTCCATACGCAGCCGTTGTGTGTGTGTAAACATAGCATGAATTAAATTCTACGTTAAGATGAATATGCATTATTACTATATTCGGTTTACTAGTTATTACGATGTATTACAATACAATAATATACCAATTATGTATAGTATATTAGCTCATTTTCAACCATAATATAATATACTATATATACTATTTATCATAAAACACCTTTGACTCCGAATTATGGCAAATTTAACATTTGCTAATTTCACATAGAATGTGATGATCGTAACAATTTTACACAAGCTCGACAGAGGTTCATTAAAAAATCTGATTATATTTTTTAATATACTTTGCACCGCCGCACTAAGACAATGCCGATAAAAAATCTCGTTCACATGCTATATACAATATCCCAATTAAAAAAAAAATATATATATATATATATATTCTATCTACAGAAATTGCATTAACACCGTGTGCTTCTATATATATATTTATATGTACCGCAAGAAAAAAGCGGAACGACGACGATCGGATTTGCGCGCAACGAGAGGCGCGCCGAATTTTGTTCTGTCGCGCGCACGTGTACTTCCGCTTCCGTTATTTTTTTCAACGCGCGTTGACTATAACCGCAGCAGCAGCTGCTTTAATAGTTCATCGGGTTCTGTGATGTGTGATTCCCCGGGTTTCCTGCTGTTACTTCTCAAAATACGTGTAAAAAACGTCTGTGGTTACATGACCCGTACACGCGCAATCGGAGTTTCTTCTTGCAAAAGAATCACGGGGATTTAATGATATTGGTTTGATGATTTTATACCAAGAAACGAGGGGAATTTCCTATCGAATTTATATAGAAGTATATAGTTGATTTTCAATTTGTTAAATATATTTTAATTAGGGGTTTAATTAAAAGATCAGAGTTTCGATAATCACCAGTTATAATCAATTAATTGATAACCGTATATATGCTTGTTGTTTATTACGTGTCACTGGAACTCTGAATTATGCTTTATGAAATGCGTTTATTTTGTCAATTAAATGTAATTACATAGAATCATTGAGTGACACTATACGCGCGGGTCTGACTTATAATGTGCATTAGCAACCATTCCTTTCCAAACACTCACAAATATATTTGAAATATTTTTTTTTATCTTAATTTTTAAAAAATATCAAAATATAAACCGCAATAACGTAATATAATACCTATATAATCATTCATTAAACATTTCTCAATTAATTATATCTAAAACTAAAACTCAACTATTCGTTGTTTATTTAGACATTTACATAAAATTACAAAACTCCCTAATATAGCAAATTTTCTTAACACTTCACTAATTATACAATCTGAAATGGAACCGCGCTATAAATAATTGCGCAAAGCTCATTACATATATATAGAGCTCAACGCGAGGAAAAAGACAGCTTATAAGTAATATACCAACACACACACATATGTATACCTGTGACGTCGCGCGACACGGCATATACAAAGTTTAATTGACGGGCTTATCGCATGTGGATAACAGTTTTTTTCCCCCCTTAAAATCGGATTGAAAAGCTGTAGATGAGAGAGGTGAGAGTGCAAACAAGCGGCGCGCCACGCAGTTGCGTGATATGCAAAGAGACATATATATATTGTGTGGTTTATTGTTTAAATTAGCAAACATTTGACGTCGATATGTATATATGTAGCTCACCGGTAGTTTATTTTTTATATAGCTTTACTCGTTGAATTTTGTACATATTATGATTGATCATTATATCGGCTTTACGCACTGGTTCTAAATATATATACGACCGCTATACATGCGTATATGTATAACATAATTTATACTAGGAATCAAATTATTTCTACACTTTGTATAAAACCTCTGCAAATATTTGCCAAAAAACATTGGTCTTACGAAATTTATAAATACAAATATTTGCGGCTATCATATATAACATTATATCACACGCATAACGTACACATAAGCATCACATGCGCGTTAATATATATATTTTATAAATCACTTAAACACTTTGCTCGAGTTCTTTTACCAGAACAATTTGCTCTCGTATAATCATAAAAATAACAAGAATCCTCATCTCAAAGCTCTTATACACACACGTACATACACCTTACGTCAAAGCTTGCAATCATTTTGTTCAATCTGGATATATAACGAGATCGGTCAAAATCACAATATAGACACATGACGAACACGCGTGGACGAGAAAAAAAAATTCTCGAGATAATGCGAAAAGATTATTATAACAGAGTTCGTCGTATCGCACATCTTATCTCGTACGCTATGAAATCAGGAAAATCGAGCGGTAATGATTTGCAGTTTCACGCAGAATAGCGAGCTGTACTATATATATATATATATGGTATAATTTACACTGTAATAATGCGTATCGCTCGTTTGATATTGAAGATATATACAAAGATATTTGCCTTATAGGAATATCTGAGCTGATCTAATCACAAAATTTTTTAAACGCTGATTATGATTAATTGTGCTTGTTGATTAAGTTATATGTAACATATGGTGAAGGTATATACATTTTTATCTTATGTTTATAATTGTTAAATATATGCGTTACTAATGGTCATGCTATCTAGTAAGCATATAATTTTATAATTATCTTCATTGTCAATTTCGGCGCAAGGAACTACTTTATTCAATAAAGCTACTAAAGAATACAAAACATGCGCATTGTTTACTTTCATTGACGGGTTGTCTGTTACATAATTATCTGCGGGTATATATAATAGCAATCGAAAAATTTTTAAAGCTTATCTACCCTTGACCCATTAACGCACGCGGTTTATGAATTGCAAACCGCGCAATTATAATCACCTCGTAAAAAAAACATCAGTAATATATACACATTCAAATTTCATCGTATATACAAATTGTAAGTGTTCATTTACAGTGTTACCTTAATTTTAATTACTACCTCGGTTTAAGACTCAAAAAGAAAAGTATACAATTCGCATATATACCTCAAATATTAGCTAACCCATAAAATCCAAACGATCCACAGACGCGCGTTGTTTCACTCGACTAATTGAAACAATTATATAATAATAAAATAACAACCTCTCGTATACCGTCATCAACAGAGAACCTAATTACCTTTCTCAAAAAAACCAACAAGAACATATAGCAGCTGATTTTCAATAACGAACCCATACCAATTACCACATTGCATATATGCATAGTTCGTTTATTATGTCGCACTAGCGAAAATCCATAAGCGGAAGAGCCGCGAGCCCAATCAGTGCTGTGAGTTTATACCTTTGCGAAACTTTGGCGCGTTTCACTTGCTCAATCCGAGAAAGAGAGGAGGTCACATTGTGTATATGTCCTTCGTGAATCAGTATGCGAGCGCGTTCGCACGAGGCCACGTTTAAGTATACGAAGCCGCAAGTTCGAGGGCCTTTCCGGTTAGAAATCGTCGTAGCGCACGCGCAGCGTTAAATGTATACGCGGCGCGCATCTCGCTATGCATATCGATGCGTGCGTTAGGTGCCGGAGCGTATCTTATAAGTGTGTGTGTGTATATATACGATTAATTGGCGATCGTTTACGCGAACGTGGAATCGCGCGTAGGTTTCACTTTTTTTTGTTTGTTGATGCCAAGTTCAGACAGAAAATGCGTATAATAGCGGAAATTGGTGACGTATACTATAGGTAATTCAGGACGATGAATTTATTGAGATAATCATGTAGTTTAACAGCTCAATTATATATCGTGTTTGTAGTAAAATGTACAAACAATGTCGCGCGTTACGTTGTTTATACGAGAGTAATATTATATTGTTTGAAAAAATTTATAGAGTGGCGTCGGTGAATTAGTGAAATTGTTGAGTATGAAAAAAAACATTCGCTGTAGAACTATAAATTTCAAATTTTATACTGGTATATTTGAAAACAATTTTTGACATTATAATTTTTAATATATGTAGGTTTGTGATAGAGAGAAAAACTTTTTTGTTGCTTTTTTCATAAAAATTGATTATTTTTTTTTTCATAAAACAACCTAGAGAGTATACAATAATATAACGTTTCAATCACAAAATCTTATGCTGCAATTAAAATATCAAATAACAAAGAACATTTAAATTTTATTTCATAAAGACTAATGTATCATAAAATATATATATATATATATAAACCTACTATAAATAAAAATTTAATAGTCATTTGACAATAAAATGTTGATACCACTCCGTGATCCCTTATAAATATACGGTCTAGTACGTCCAAGTCACCTTAACAAATGAACTGTTTACATTGTCTATAAATATATTTAACATTCCCTCAGCTGTCATAACATAAACTCACTATATAGACATTACCACCTAGATATAATCCATAATTAAATTCTTGTACATTATCAATAAAATATTTGTTACTCGATTATACGAGTTAAAATTGTAAATCATTAAAAAAAAAAAGAAAATGTATCATTTCATTTACAATATATAACTACGCATAAACATAACAAAAATTAAAACAACAATATAACAAACATCTCACGTTTATATATAATTATTAACATATCATTCTTTTTTAATTTACCAGGCGGCTGCGTGCCACAGCGATGGGTCTTCGCCATAATGGGATTTCTCGGACTGCTCAACGCTTACGCGATGCGCGTCTGTCTTTCCATCACCCTTACGAAGATGGTACGACCAGTGAACAATACCCACGTGTCTGCAGACGAAACGTGTACAGCGTCACACCTTGAGATATCCACGCCTGGCAATTCTAGTAGTAGTACGAATAATGATCTTCTTTACGATTGGGATGAACCGTTGCAGGTAAGCCTTTTTTTCTGTCGAAATGCTATATAACATAAGTAAGGAAAGTGCGTCTGTGAGGATGGCATATTATGATGATGATCGTATGAATATATCAGAGGGTCGCAAAGATCACGCGATTTTTTTTAAATTATAAGGTTTAACAGGTGAATGAAAAATTGACGTTATTATAATATTATTGAATATGTGATGTTTTATACAACGATATAAAATATACAGCTACGTTTTCACCTAATTTTTACAGTTAAAGTAATTTGATATAAATAAAAGACTACTATACTCAACAACAATTATAATCGGTATCTTAATTACATTTGTTTGTTTATGTAATAGTTATATTTTAACTAAAAAAATATATCCGTTTTTGAATTTTAATACTTTTTAAACTGTTTAATATTGTTTACGACTGATTAAATGCGAAATGTAATGAAACTATTTTAAAAAAATAAATACTTCTGATAACTAAAGAAATTTAATGTATAAGATATATCGAGAGTATACTGATATATATTTCAATGTGTTTTTCGCACGATAACAATCACTTGGCGTCGTGTGACGTCTGACCAAACTCGCCCTCGATCTACTTCCATTGACAAAAATCTTATACTTTTGAGCATTCAGCTGCGTTATCTCTCCATACCTCGTACCATTCGACTCCTTTCTTTTTCTCGGAATATAATTTCTTTAGTTGTATACACATTTCAATAGAAAACCGAACTTTTACCCAAATTCATTACAATGAACGCTATGAAACCGCATCATTCATATTTACAATATTCCGCGCGTGTCAGTTAGATTTAGCGTATTGTAAACCATTATTATATACTCGTCATCGAATTCGCTCATCTTAAGGTTGACTTACAGCAAGATGTATATATAGAACAACATAATCTTCATTATTAACGTTCTAAACGCAGGCGCGTGAATCCTTTTATCGCGTTTAAGTCTTTTTTCGCGCTTAAAATACGCGGTTTATCAGAACTGCGCAAATACTAAGTTAAAACCATTAAACCGTTTACTTACAGCGCCGCGTGCACCTTAATTGACTCTGAAAATAGGGGGGAAATTCGGTAGCCTTGAGCAACTTTTGGTCGCTTGTTTACGAGGAAATTTTACGTAATTTATTGTATTAATTTGAATTTTAGTTCGATAAGATATCGATAATGTAAACGTCAAGTAACGAGTGTATATATATATACAGGCGTAACATTATAACTAACGCAAAATGGCTATTAATAATATTTGAGATGATTCATTGCCTAATTTCTCAATTTTCTTCATTAACAAGACGCTCATCAATTTAATTCAACCGATTAAACAAATATCGAATTTAACCGATTGGCATGTACATATATATACCAAGCTCATTACGCACGCGCGTACGCGTATATCAGATCAAATTATTTAGTATTTTATGTAATTTTGTGTAATGGCGCGCGGTATAATTAACATTCCTTTCAATTTGTAAATTGACGTTGAAAACGTTGATTCTCGGTATCTCTTATCTAACTATTCACTCGCTACACACCGCAATCATCAACTCCTATATCGATTCTCTCAACGATTTTCTTAATCAAATCGATCGCGTGGTATGTGCGTATATATAATTTATAGCTCCGCAAGTCTCGCTTTATCGAAATTAAACAACGATATACATCGCATCGGCATCGCTCTCTTTATGTTTACACGTGTAATAGTAGTATAAACATATATATATATATACGATAATATTGGTCTCAAAGGATTTATCGTGACTCTCGGTCTATGGTTTACATATGTATATATACGAACGTGATAACGCGCGATTTTATCGCGATTGAAATCCGCGTCACTTATTGACGTCTACTTATCAATGGACGGAGATAACTGGGGAATCCGTTATATAGCCGTGTATAAGCTTTATACGTATACAGAAGTTTGACGAAGATAATAATTGAATGCTTGATGCTCCTGCAAGCAGAATTCGAACACAGGATTGGCTTTTTGTCAATTCGCAATGAATGATTAGTTTAATTTTCAGAAATTTCGTAAATACATTTGCATGCCAATCGTGTGGCGTCAATGATTTGCTTTAGAATTGTTTGATGATTGTAATGATTTAATGATGCTTACACGATTAATTTTCGTTAATTTCCGTTTCAAGAATAAACAATGATATCATCGTTTTTTGTTTAGAAATTTATTGTGAAACACAAATTTTTTTTACGTGTATAACTGTAATGATATGATATATTTTTTGCAAGAATTCCTACAGAATTTTCATATGAGTGAAAACTTTGTAGAAATTTCTTACAGATATTTCAGCAAGATTTCTTACAGAACGTTCGTAGGAAATTTTTTTTTATACAGGGAGGTAATTAAAGTTGTTCAAGGTGTATACATCGTTATTCTGCTTTTATATTAAATAAAAATTATATAAAAACAATATTAAACATAAAATAGACAAATAGTATTTTCGCGTCAAAGTACCATAATAGTTTGGTAAACCTGCAATTCTTTCCAATCGCTTCTTATTGTTCCAGCTGTGAACCAAATTGTCACAGTCATTTTTATATCTATAGGAAAATTCTCTCAGCGTACATTGACATACCCCCTATGACGAAGAAAATCGCATCGCGTTGATATAACAAAGAAACGTTTATGTATCACTATATGATGAAAAGCCATATATACATATATGTTGAAATACAAATAGATTATAATATATATAGTAATTGATTATACTCAACTCTTTTGACATAGAAAACCAAATACCTCATATCTTTCACAGATTTGAATTCCATGTTTGAATAGATGCCGTTTATTTGGCTTACGCATTTTTTTCTTTTTAACACAAACATTATACGCGTCCATCTATATCTATATAAGTATCAAGTCATGGGAATTTCTGGAACAAATCAAAACGAAACTTTTTTGTTCTTTTCAAATACTCGATTATTACACTACCTATCTCAAACAAAATTTTTACGTAAGAAAAGAAAAAATTTCCAATCTTAAAATGAATTGTCTATATATACATGAATCACTCTCAGACAGCTCGGTATATAAAAATTACAATGGTTATCAGATACCCGCGTGATGTCATCTCACATTCGATACAATCACATAACACCAATCAAATTAATTTTCTCACGAATTCTAATCTCAATCGATTGCGAAGAAAGCCATTTATCCGTTACTTCATCATCTAAATTCTTTCCTTACTTTTACAATTACATACACAACAACATTATTTTTTATCAATACACACATAGACCTATACCGTGACTAATCAACCTTACATGTATCTATATATCGACAGGGTGTAATCCTGGGCTCGTTCTACTACGGCTACGTCGTTACCCATCTGCCTGGTGGTATGCTCGCCGAGCGTTTTGGTGGCAAGTACTCGCTAGGTCTGGGTATCCTATCCACAGCTATATTCACCTTACTGACGCCACCAGCTGTCAAGTGGGGTGATGCTAACGCCCTCATAGCTCTGCGTGTCCTCATGGGGTTAGGTGAAGGCACGACGTTCCCAGCGTTAAATGCCATGCTGGCACAATGGACACCACCAGAGGAGAGGTCCAAAATTGGATCCCTCGTGTTCGCCGGTGCACAGTTGGGTGAGTGAGGTTTATATATATATATATATATGTATAGAAGTATAAAGAAACCACGCGTGGTTGATGAAATACAATATATATGTTGGTTTAACTTTATACTTGTTTGTTAACTGTCATCGGTAGTTGATAGGAGGAGGGGTTGGTAAGCTGCTCGTATAATTTTAATAAAATATTACGATGGGTGTAATAAATTTTTTTTTTCTTCCAACTTTTGTTATTCTCGAACGTGTCGTTTATATTGCGAGATGAATTAGTGAGTTATATAATTGTCATTTGACGTGAAAAAACAAAGCGATGGTAAAATGAGAGTTTAAGGCTTGAGTATATAGAAGGGGTATAAATCTTAGAATTAGAAGAGTAAACGTGATGACAGAAAAGTTTATTTGAGCAGTACAAATGTGTCAACTTGATTTTGCGTTCAACAACAACAATGTGTTTTTTTTATATATTCTTGATAATGTGTCGGCGTGTTTTCAAAAATTCCGTAATTGATAGATATGTATATATTATACAGAAACGCATTAAAAGCAATTCCACTGATTAAAGAAATCTCGTTTGAGTGTAGATATATATATTTCAAAATAAGTATTCATTTTCATTACTTGCTCTGATAAAAGGCAAACTTTTCCAGAAACCTTTTATCTTCTAATTACCACTTTTGACGAAGGCAATATTACTATATGTATCCATAGAGTTGGCATTTAAGGATCCCTATTACAGTGTTTGTATAATCAGATTTCTTTCATGTTTTTGTATCATTTGCTTTTACGTGTTTACTCGCTCTAACGTCACAAAATCACGAAGATAGTTCGAAGATATAACATTCAATTTTTGTCCGCTTCTTATAACAATCCGTGTTCGTCGTATATAAGTACAGTGACATAATCCTTTGAAAATCCCAGTTTTTCATTTAAATCGCCAAATTAGTGATATTTTCAAATTTTCCTAACAATTTTTCGATCAACGGGAGAGGAAAAAAAAACTTGTACACACCATCGCATATATCGTTATCTATTATATCAATTCGAAGTTAATTTCCAATTGTACATACGAAAAATCTTATCGAGCTCAAAATTATACAACGTCTCGTCGTGTATATCAAAGCAATATAACGAGGATTAATATTTTCATCGACGGCTGTCTCGTTTCTGTTTTTTCCCCTTGGCGCGTGTATACCTTCTATACCTCCACTCTCGTCTCTCGCGCAATTCTATACACACGCGCCAATTAGCCTTGCGCTCCAATCTTTATCTCACGATTTGTTGTCTGCGTTAAAAGCGACGCGACGCGTCACTACTAATTACTCAGAAGTCAATATAATAATTTTTCTCATATTTTTATTAATTTTCCAACGTAGTTTTGTATAATGTAGCCGCGCGACGTTTTTATATTCCCGTGGAGGAATTTTTTTTACCTTTTTTTTCTTTTCGTAATCTGCAGACCGAGCTAATTGCCGCGGTGTACTTACATTCATATCGGTAAAAATGTCGCTTTTATCAAATTCGTTTTATCTATCGGTCTATTGTTCTGCTTGCAAAGCGATATATACCTCGCTTATATACTCTGGCATTATTAAATTTGAATCTTTCGTATATAGATATAATGTTAGATCGCAGTGGCAGTCGATAATAAAGGGGTTAATCGCTTTGATAGATAGATCGTTACCTTCTGTGTTGTGTAATCTCACTGTTCACATATATAACGTAGTTTATATCTAGTATATATACGCGTTATCTTGGTAATCCAACGGGCTTTGTAAAAATTCAAGGCGTTTATTGGTATGGTAAAATACTAAAATCCTGCCAAAGCTTAAGCGCCAATTTAATTCTGTCCATTCATCATTCCAATGTTCTTATTTGCCAAGTACATATATCTTAAAATCCACAGTATAAAAAAAAATAAAAAGCAATTATATTAATCTTAACAAAAATTGCAGTTAACTTTCTAAAAATGAAAAAAATTACATGTTAACAAAATTACTCAACGTCTTCACCTTTAAAAAGTACACCAATTTAGTCCACATTATTATACTTGTACACGGAAAAAAAATAATCAATAAATTCTATATTTCGAACAGTTAACTTGACTCTAAAGTGTCAAATTACCGTTTTACCTAAAAAAATATCAGTTAAATTTCCATTTTGAAATACATAATGTAATAATTGATTTTCTACAACTGTTTTATATTTATATAAATATATACCTATAATAACATCATAAATTATCTTTGCCCAAACAGGTACGGTGTTCGCAACGACCTTATCAAGTATAATCCTAGACCACTTCGAGGACGGCTGGCAGATGGTGTTCTTCGTATTCGGTGGTTTAGGAGTCGCTTGGTTTATACTCTGGGTAATCCTTTGCTACAACAATCCACGCGAGCATCCATTCATCTCTGAACACGAGGCTAAATACTTACACGATCGTATGTCAGCACACACCCATAAGAAACCACCACCAATACCATGGCGTCACGTGTTACGTTCCAAACCACTTTGGGCTCTCATCGCTGCACAAGTTGGCCACGATTGGGGATTCTTTACAATGGTTACCGATCTGCCCAAATACATGAGCGACGTACTTAAGTTCTCGATCACGAGCAATGGCATATACTCGTCGCTGCCTTATCTCTGCATGTGGTTCTGTAGTTTGTTCACCTCGTGGTTAGCTGACGTTATGATCACGAAAGGATGGATGTCGACGACGAACGTGAGGAAACTCGGCACCTCGATCGCATCGATTGGACCGGGTATTTTCATCATTGCCGCCTCGTACGCTGGTTGTGACAAAGTTCCTGTTGTTATCCTCTTTACTATTGGCATGACACTTATGGGTACTTTCTATCCTGGTGAGTTGAATTTAATGATGTGTAATATTATACACGCGTGTGTAATAATTATTCAAAAAAATTACTATATTCTATATCAGTAACCATTGGAAAGACTGAAATTTTCATGAAAATTAATATATATAATATAGTCACTATATAGAATATAATAATCATGCTTATTACTAATCATACTAGATTATAACAATATATAACCTTATAATAATTGAACCTTCAATTCCCCACACAGGCATGAAAGTGAACGCTTTGGATTTATCACCAAACTACTCGGGCACTCTGATGGCCATAACTAACGGAATCGGTGCTCTTACCGGTATCGTCACACCATACATCGTCGGTGTGCTTGCATCCCACCAAACAATTAGCGAGTGGCAGTTGGTATTCTGGATCGTATTCGGTGTCTTCCTCGTGACGAATCTTATATTCGTGTTATACGCGAGTGGTGAACCACAGCCTTGGAACGATCCTGATTTTCTAACGAAGAGTGAAGACGGCACGACGAAGATAAAGAATGCGAACAGTGGCAATAGCATGCCAACGTATGAGAAGAAGCTCGATCGCGTGTGAGATATAATGAATGTTTTGATATATATGGGGGAAAAAGTGCATCGCGTTGATATTGAGAATTAATATATGTAATATACGTGACGTCGACGGACGGAATGAACAAACATATACGTATAGATATATATATACACGCTGGAAGTTGTTATAACGATGTGATTGCGTATAGAATTCGTTGGCGAAGACAATTCTGGCAGTGCAACCCAGTGTTCGTTGTCGTTGTTTAGTTTTTTGTTTTTGTTTTTAACGTTATAACGTAAATTTTCTTTTTTTTTTTTTGTTTGTTTTAAACGAGTACGAAGCAAAAGGCATTTTTCGGCGTTTATATACTCATATATAGCTTCCTAAGAAGCGCGTATTATACGTCGCGGCAATCTATATAACATTACTTTTACCACTCAGTATTAAAGCATAATGTATAAACGGCCCGTGCGAGTTGTTATTATTATTTTTTGTTTGCCTTTAAAGCTGAAACAGTACTTATAGCAGTATTTTACCGTCTGGACGGGAACGACAACGACAGTAAGCCCTGCGTATATACAATAACGTCGCTCAATTTTACCGCTGATGCACATTTCCGGTTAGGAGAAGTATATAATATATATATCTTCGCCAATTTTGGCAATCGAATGAGATTAGAACAAATTTTTATCGAAAAGCAAAGTATATAAGATTATAAAATCAGCGACTTGACATACGAAGTTTGGTGTCGTATATACATTTAACAGCGTTTGTTGAAACGTTTGTTATATATATATACATACACGCATACATGTAGTAGTCATTGCTGACTTTATATTTTCTATCTTGTTTTTTTTTCTTTTTTTTTATGAACCCAGCATGTCGTTAATCGAATAGCGAAGAATGTCGTTTTAAGAGTTATCGTGTACGTATACGTAGCATTAAGATGCCAAAAATCTAACGTTTAACGTTTATATCTCGTTACACATCATACATGCACTCACCGCGTGTTGTATATCGTCGAGATCGTCTTCACATTCCAATTTCCTAATTAACTATATATTATATATTCCTGTAAATAGCAGAGTTTCAGCTAAGTCACTATAAGAGAGTATATGCGTGGAGAGTGTCTGTAAATATATATAAGCGCGCGTACATACGCGTATGTGTGTGTATAAGAAAGCGCGCGCGCGCGGCGAATGGAAAGTTTCTCGGAGAGATTATTAGTTTTTAAAGATAACCACGCGCGTCCCGTATACACGTATATCTTCTATATATTATTAAAGCGTCAATGGGGGACGACCTGCGTCGAGGAATATAGTTTTTACATTTATATACCGAGTGCATAGCAAAATTTTTTAAATACGAAACTTGTATATCTATATACGTCCTGCATAAAATTATATACCCTGCGCATATATACGTATAAGGAAAAAAAAAGTGTTCACAATCGCGTTATATACAGATAATATCGATCGATCTTCTTTTTCTGCGAGTTTTTTCCTTCCACGTATAATAATTAGTACGATGTGCCTTGTGAACCACCTCGAGCATGAAGATGAGATCGTATCGATAATTCGACGGGGCTGCCCGATCGAACGCTGATTTGAAGGGAATGTAGAAATCTGTATGCGCGTATACGCGCGCGCTTCCCTTATCTTGTGCGACACGATATACATGTATATATGTATATATAGACGAACATTCCATCGATAATGAGGTACGCGCGGGAGGAAAAGTTTCGTACACAAGCCAGACTTTAATTAAGAGACGTCGTGTCGCGCGAGCATTTTTTCGAGTGGTGGTGCGCCATTATCCAGATTTTTTGGCACGCGGTGTGCATAGCACTCGAGAGTTTGAAAGCGCTGAATTTTCCTCCTTCTCACTAAATTTTTTTTTTCGTGTACGTTTGCGAGGTTTCGTATATACGCGAAAATTCCGATATACCTGTGGGAGAGGATCAGCGATATCGTTTCTGGTTTTTGTTTTATTTTTCATGTGATTGCGCTGAGCGCAATGTGTAGTTGCGATGATGTATATTTATTTATCGATTGTTATATTATTGCGAAAAGCGAGTATCTATTGGGGGGAAGGGGGGAGGGGGGATATTCTTGATCATAGATGTAGATACGTCGTTGTTATATTAAGTGAAATCCGTTATTTTTAATGTTGTAAATATATATAGTTATTTATGTAATGTTTCACATAAAAACCATTGAAATAAAATTCTGTACAAAGCAATTGAATTGTGTTTAATGTATAGTTTTCTTGGCAAGTGTATCGTTAATGTGATTTTTATATTCGACGTCGTTTTATAAACAAACTTTTATCAAAACAAACATAAACACATTAGGTTTCTAAATGTTAGCTACATTAGTTGGCATGAATGAATTTGTTAAATATGTTATAATTTAATTTATCCATCTACGATATGCAACAATACATGGATAATAATAATTTGTTTTTACTGCTTTACGTTTTTTCGTTATTTAGGTAAAAGATAATCAAATATGACTAATTCAGCACGAAAAAAAGAATAAAGTTGTATATATGCTCTAAAAGCGGAATAACTAATATATAAACATGATTCCAAGATCTTCAGAATTTTTTTCGAAATGATATAGCATTATTTTTGATTCTCTAAACAACTTCAATTTATCATTTTACAATTTTTTTCAAGATTTGAATGCCGTAAATGCTTATAGATATAAAGAATTCAATTTAAACAAGTAATTCAGTACTTGCAAGTTTAAAGATAAATCAATGCTACATCATTTTGTAGTAAGAATTGTGTTTTAAGACATCTCAAAAACCTTATACACGTTAGATATCTCAAAATTCATATATGGTCAACCAATTTTGATCTTTGAATCGTGCTTAAGAAGCCAAAATACGTAGATTATATATGATAGTCATCTAGAACTTATGACTTTTTTCATTTCTTAATGTCTTACTTAACGTAATTAGTATTTTCACACACTTACTCGAAATTTTATCGAAAACATTACGATCAATCTTATACCCCAAACGACACATGTACATTGCCAATGTTCTTAAAAAATTATTAAAGAAATCGAAACCAACTAAGTATATACGCGCACGCACTATACTATCACTCATAAAAACGCGCGGTATTCAAAATCCTACGGCCTCTCTATATTCGCATCCACATATATACTTACTATAAGAAACAGGTCAATCTCGCACAATTCCCAACCGACATAGAAAAAAAACCATCTCCTCGCTTATACACCTGCACCATCATCAACCGTATATATATATAAAACAATATAAAGCGCATATATAATCATCCCATCCATTACCATTGCAAATAGCCCTCTCACCTAACTATATACCTATACACGCAGCATCCGTCTCATTCATCCCCTCCGCTCTCTCTTCACCACAGAGCATTATAAAACACAACGATCACCTCCTCACGGGGTGTTACATAAAGCCTCGTCTACTTGCTATAGTGCGCCTACACACACGCACACCTATATCCACATGCGTGCACTACTGTACACCTCGACCGCGCGGCGCGGCGGCAACCTATCTAACGCTCTTGCGAAACACCTTCTCCGCTCACATACACATTCGCATATACATACATAAATACATATATACCCATTATATATACGCACACACACATACACGCTTATATACACCGTAATGCCCCCAAGTATGCACTCTTCTGTACGCGTGTGTGTATATACATATATATAGTATACTGTGCACTGCCACATCTTATATATACATATATATAGACACATACAGCACCACAACCCACTCTCTTTCTCTCTCTCTCACTCTTCACCGCCGCCAAGGTAAGTGCACTGCACCTCGCGCGCGGCGCGGCGCACGAGAGAGAGAGAGAGAGTGCTGTGTACAATGGAATGCCGTCGTGTCGCACGCGCTTTTCATGCGCGCGCGAACGTTCGCGGAGAGCGCGCGCGCGCGCGCGTTGCAAAGAGCGACCCGCGGCAGTCGTCGATAATCCCGTCTCGCCGTTGCCGGAGGCTGCTGCTGCTGCTGCTGCTAGCTTGCTTTTTTCGTATCACGAAGAAGGGAGAGCAAGAGAGAGAGAGTAAGTGCGGAAAAAAAGAAGATCGAGAGTATAAGAGAAGAGCGCGAGCATATCTTGCACAGAGTGAGAGAGAGAGAGAGAGAGAGAACGGGAGTGCGCCGGGCGCTTTTTCATCCGCACCGCGGGAGTCGCATGCTCCGCGCGCGCACACGCGTTGGAAGTATTATGAAGTACAGTTGCGAACGAGGGAAGAAGCGCGACGGTTCGGGGATGGTGCTGCTGCTGCTGCTGGTGCCTGTCGTATGCTGCGCGCAGTGACACACGGAGCGAGTGTGTATATGTATATATATATATATATATAATATACTTATATATTTATGAACGTATGGAGATCTATATATTTTGTTTTTAAAGTTTTAGTATATTTTTACTGTGTGGGTGTGTGTGTGTGTGTTTGATTTTAGATCTTAGTTTAGTATTCATTTTTTTTTAATTTGCTCCGAAATGATTGCCGTTCCTAGTTTTGGTATATATAATACTTGTATAGATACCGGAATATAAGGCAGTGGTTTTAACGGCAACCTGGGTGCCAATTTTATTTTTTATGATGATGTACGATCTTTTTTTTTATAAAATTGTTTCCCATTGTAATGTATTCGTGGTTGTAGCGGTCTATGTAACTGCATGATGTAACTATACGGTATGGTGATTAAACGTAAAAATTAAATTCATTTCGATTCGCATAATATATGATAAACTTTTTTATAATAGACGAAGTGTATAAAATCAATTTCTTATTCGTATGAATCTGATAAACGCGAGTTTTGCAATGTTTACATGGAAGGTGAGACTCATATAGTATGTAAATATAGTAATCATTGTGAACGTGATGTCGATTGTTAAATTTGAATTGCTTTTCGTTTTATAAATATAGTTTCCGTATAGTTCGAATGCGGTTTTTACAAACAATTATGTTTTATGACGACGCTGACAGGTAGGAGCATAAAACGATCTTTAATCTATACTCAAAAGTTTTTAAACTTCGAACTAATAATAATCTTCAGCAATTAATTCGCGCGTTTCGATAACAAAGCCATAAAGCATAAATCAAAGAAATGAACAAAGTTCGATATTTATTGTATGTCACTTTATTTTTTTAATATTGCCACAACCACGGTTGTAATTCAATACATATTATATGTAACTTCATGTTTGTGGTGACAGAACTTTTTTTATCGAAATGAAAATGTCTTCAAGAACCGGAATGTATTTCTTTTTATCTTTTTGCGTTAAGCAAATATTCTCGAATAAATTACTATCAGGTGAAGTTAAAACAAAATTCTCTTTACTTATTTCAATAATTCTAATAATTACCAACATTGTTAAACTAAAGTATCACATAGTTCCTTCAAAACACATGCACGCACATTATAATAGACTATATGTGGTCGAATATATATCCAACATACTACAAGTTCCACTCTGAAAAAAAATTCCAGAAGAAGATAGTAATACATATATTAACACATTCGTAATCATATCATACAAATTGCAAGGAACTACTAACATTGTTTAGATACGTAATAATAACAAAATTATGAGTTTCGCGGTCATAAAAATTTTCTATAATATGCGAATAAACACGAGAGCGCTGCATATACAATACTGCAAAATTTACTGCAAAGTATATAGTAATATTTTAAATCTTTTACAATCCGCGATAACTTTACAGACGAGTATAACAATTTTCATTCAAGTATTTTCCTCTTAGAATAAATAAATTTTTTTTCCCTCTCTTTTCAAACCAACCATACAATACGCTTTCAACCTCGCACCGCCTCTCCGACTTCCTTTTTATACTCCAACGAAAAAAATACCCTCCCCAAAAATCCACTCCGCCGAAACATTATATCGACCCTCTTCCAACTTCCCCCCACTCTCCATATATATATATATATATACATACACACACCTCTCCTAGTCTAGACGAGATCTCATCTCATCTCTCTCTCGACTCTTTTTCTCTTGCGTCGCCTTAGAACAATAGCGAGACAATCCCTCTCTTCACTCACTCACTCTGGCGCGAGCGAGCGAGCGCGCGCGCACCAGTTATACGCACTTGAATCCCCGAGAGTGTTTTCCCGCACTTTTCGTACGGCGCGGAGCGCGCGCGCCGTGCATTTTTCAAATTGTCCAATCGAGCGAACGCCGCGGGTCGTTATACCCGCGGCGTACTATACGTATATATATATATACCGCACGGGCACAGTAAAGGTGAACGACCGGGTGTGAGCTCACTCTTTCGCCAAAAGCCCACGAGTGTCGGGTTGTCCCCCTCTTTCTCTCTCTCTCTCTCTCTCTCTCTCTTTCTCTCCCGAATCCGTACGCACCCGAAAAACAAAAAAGAAATGTGTATATATATATGCGCACCCTCGCGAAATTTTATACTATGGAGTCGAGGCTCTCGGGGATTTATACTTATTGTTCTTACGATTTCGGGTACTGTGGGAAAATTGTATGGTATATAGTGGAAGCGAATGTGTGCGCGAAACCGAGAGCGGGGATTGGAGTAATATATTACTATAGAGAGGTTGTAGAGAGAGGGAGAGAGAGAGAGAGAGTTACGCGTATGGAGATATATATAGGTATATGTGTATATGTACGAGATATGTAACCGCGTGTGCAAGCATAATCTTTCGATCGAAGGTTGAAGGCTCAATTATCGCGTGCTATTAAAGTATAGGTAGGATTACGTGCCTTAACATTTTAGTCATTCACGGGACGAGGTTGCAGTGCATATTGCGTGCAGTTATATATAGATGAATCGGTATATCGGATAAAAATAATCGAACCTATATGGTGATATATGTATAGTTCAATTGCATAATTGTCGCTTACGTTTATAGTCATTGATGCAGTTCATAATTAATATTCAAATTGCTATTTGTTGTTCAATTTTTTTTATAAGGTGAAACGATATTAGCATAATAAAGTACCTGAATATTATACATCCTGCGTCGCGGATAACTCTTGAATATTTTCAAAGATATGCGCCCCTTTCGAGAGATGCACGCGCGTTGCATACGTAATGAGTTCGGTAAGCTTTATATATACTTGTGAGTAATTTTTAAGAAAAAAAAATTCAGAACATTCGGGAACTAATTTTAATATTATTCTCTTTGAGTTATTTTTGAACTTAACTAGAAATTAATTTATTTATAAAAAGTTTCAATTGAAAAAGTATAGATATACTCTCTGATTTATATCTATACTAACATCAACATATACGTTTACAATCTTTTATTTATGCATAGGGATGCCGCCTTATTAAATATTCCACAGATCCTAAATTTCAGGATTAAATTCTGTGGCTTCGAGGCATAATAACCATGAGAAGTCCACTTTTTAAGTTTCTGAGAAAAAAGGATTTTAATGTTCAAACGTATATATATACTGTATTATTCATTTTATATATACATTTTCTAATGCGTTAAAAACGAGCAGGAACTCAAATCATTATATGGATTTATCTCGTTATTCCAGGAATTGCGAACTCATCTATAATAGTGCTGCTCTCGTTCATTTTGGAGCATATATATCATTTAAATTTAATTATATGAAACGGGTCAATAAATCACAAAATTAGCAATTGCTCGATGAATTTTTATAACTTATTTAAGGAACAACTATTTTCGTGACATTTTTATTAAATTTACGATCATTTGGCACACTGCACATATTAAGAAGCACGGACGATCGAAGTCTATAATGATGTAAAATTTTTAAATATTTATAATTTCAAAATGTATATATGATTTTTTTAAATAAACAGTTAAATAAATATTAGTCATAATTTTTACATTCGATTAGAATCAATAAAATAAATTATAACTACAATAAACGAAAAAAATGATGAACTTATATATTTGTTGTTACGCCGCGCACAAAGTCTCAAAAATGGACTTAAGTAGTTATACGTTTTCGGTATATATTCTACATCCTAATGATGTCCTAAAGGTATATATATCTACCTTTAGGACATCATTTAAGTGAAAAAGACTCATTGAAGATACCGAACTTAAAATTTTCCCGATTTAAAAAAAATGGACTTATACCGTTATGTCTCGAAGCCACTATAATAACACATACCATTCTATAGCAACATTATAATACATAATTAAATACGTATATACGAACCGACGAAACTGTTAGTAAGTGAAAAACTCTATTTACCGTTACACTTGCTCATACACCGATTTACCTTTACCTTTACCTATACACCATACCCTACCTATTCATTAAACCGATCGTCAGCATAAAAAAACTCCAGATATATACAGGATACACGGTCCTCGCCTGCTCGTGTTCTTACAAGAACCTATCCCCTATTCCGCGAACCCGGGGTATTCCCACGCGCCGGAACGACGAGTCACCGTCTTCACCGCACACATATACATTCTACTATATAGAGCAGCCCCCTAACTGTCAGCTGTCGCGTGTAACGAGAGACGTGCTCGAGCGCGCGCGCGCGCCCACGCACCGGTGCACTCGCACGTCCTGCGCGTGCTTCACGTATCTCTATGTATATTATTATACCTATATAGACATATATGTGTATACTATACCTTTTACTATACATTCTATATACATCTTACGCAGGCACGCAGAAGAGAGAGAGATCAGCGCGACTTCGCGCTCAGTGCATGCCACACCGCCGTACCGTACTTACTTATACGTATACGTACCGTTCATACTATAGCAGTACACCGGGCGCTTTCACTGCGCGCATATTATAATGCATCTGGTCCTCTGTTATAGAGGTTAGGTTATATTACGACAGACACACATATATATATATATATATATAGTAGTGTGTGGTGCACTGTACAACTTGCGCACGCGCGCGCGCGTGAATCTCTCGCAGTTGTAAATAAATCGTCGTGGTGATAAGAAGAGAGAGAGAGAGAGAGAGAGAGAAGACCACAGTGTATATATACAGGCTTGCGGCGTCATTGAAATAAGGGACAACAAGACACAGCGTGTTGAACTTGCGACACACACACACACGCGCGCGATATATACTTATGATGCTGGTGACGATGATGATAATGGAGCAGCGGGTAGAAAAGTCGTCGAACCGCCGCAGTACATGCGGATGCAGTGTTCGCTCTGCAGCTTGTCTTAGCAGCAGTTGCAGTAGCAGTGACTTTATCCTCGTCCATGTGCCGTGATGCTACCACTCTATTCGCGTGCCTGCTCGGACCGGCAGCTCTCTATTATTATCCCTTGCTGCGAAGACGAAGGAGAAGAAGGCCACGATACAGGCGACTCGGGTATCATTCTTGGCTGGACAGCATCGTCCTGAGATTGTAAGATATAGAAATTTGCAACAGGCTTGTTTGAATTTTGGCAAAGGGTTTGGGATCCTGATTGGTTATTGTCGATGCAACATAGATTATAAGACAAAGAGAATATGGATAATGATATGAGCATATATTTTTGGAGCAAGAGATAATGTGGTTTTTACATTGAGCATATTATATTTTTCTTGATATCACTTGAAATATACTTTCATTCACTTGACAGTTTATTTAATCATGTTTAAGGACAGATGTCTTGCAAAGCTTTGAATTTATCTGGTTGCATTGAGAAGCTGGTATTGAAAAATGATACCTTTAGATATTATTATTTCTTTGTGAATGCCTCTTTTTAATTCTCACTTAACTTTATCAGAACTGGGTTTATCAGTTTAACTGATATATCAATGACTTCTGGTATAATCAATTTAATGTTGTCTATTGTAAGTTTAGAAGCTTATGAAGAAATTTAACGTAATATTTGAATTTATATCTTTACAGTGATAATGGATTATTTGATAGAGTAATGAACCTATAATATTTATAAAAATTGTTTATTTTTAAACCAAGCTCTTAATAAGACAAAGCACAAACAATTAAGTTGATATAAAATTGGTCATAATAAGAAAAGTTAAAAAATAAATTTTATTTGTTTTTAAGCAATGGACATCAAGAGGCAATAACAGAAACAGATACATGGCTGAATTGCAACATGGAGTCCAATTATGACGAAGATTTGTCACAAAATACTTTTTTCAAAACTCTGCAACAAGAGCATCAGGCAATTTTTCATAAAGCTGTTGCCGAAGGATGGACTATATGTGTACCTCGATGTGGCACCTTTACCAAGGAAGCATTGACAGAGGAAGACTTTCTAGGGCAGATTTTGATACCTGATGATGAATTGCCTGGTATGGAAAATAATTATAAATTTCTTTTATACAATTTTCTTTAATTTTACAAAAATATTTTTTTTTATAGGTACTCATTTCCGCACACTGACTGATCGAGAAGTACGTTTATGTAATAGGGCATTGACCATAGAATATGATATAGCCAAGCCTAGATCTTTACCTTTGTTATTTGAGGAGACTTTTTATACAGATGACCTAAATAAGTATCACATATGGTAAGTTCATTAACTGTTACTTTCATATTTTACCTATTAATGTTAATGTTAATTACCACACTAAAAATTTTTCCAATATATAGGTGCATAGAAGGCCTACTGGAACAAGGAACAAACCCATCACGCGACGAGGTACCCATCGTTAGCTCGTTGAAAGAATGCGTCGATTTGCTATGGACCGAGGTGCTCGACAAAAACGTTATAAAGGAAGTGGACGCTGCTATCGAGGAATTCGAAAAGACCCACAAAAACCTGGAGAATGAATGTCTCCAGATGCAACGGGACCTTGTCAGCATGCTTTACGCCAAGAGTCTTCGGATTCTTTTAAAAGACACGAAACTGCGAGAGCGAACGATCGAGAGCCGGTACTTTCTGCAGACAATCAAAGTCGCCGCCGAGACATACATTTTACATGGCTTGCGTAAAGTTTTGCCTCAAGCAGTGTCATCGTGTACCGCGGCAGAAGACGCGAGTCTTAACAAAATCATAAAAAATCTTCACGATCTACAGTTGACTGATCTCGGCGTACGGCCCGATCTTTACGATGGCGTGTCACGAGGAAAACTAGGTAAATCTGATAGTTTCAGCCCATGATGAATGATTTAATTTGATCATTGAAATTGTAAAATCAAGTCATAATTGCTTATAAATAATTAATAACAACTACGGTAAAACTTTCAGAACTATCACGGCTGGACGGTTACTTCACGGTCCTTGGCAAGATCAGCTGTCTAAAGCGTGCAGCCCGTTTTGTTTCCCAAGGCGAGACGTCCGTCTCCTCTGATGATCTTTTACCCGTGCTTATATTTCTCGTTATCAAATCAGGTTTGGCGAGTTGGTGCGGTCAGCTCGCCTTTATGAAGCACTTCAGGTATTCCGCGAATTCGCTGTATGAGGCGGACGAGGCGGGCTTCCTGGTGACGTCACTCGAAGCTGCGGTAGAGCACGTAAAGTCGGGATCGTTGAAAATCGGATCGACACATGTGGAAGGTGAGACGGCAACGAACGGCGAAGCGAATGGAGAAAAAGAGGAGGAGGAGAAAACAACGAATGGTACGGATGAGTCCGATGGAGCGGAAGTGTCAATTAGCGCGCTGTTCGAGCACGCGAAGAAGGGTAATCTGAGCGAAGTACAAAGAATATTGTCGGAAAAGGTCGAAAGTAATGGTTTATCAAAAGGTAATTAACAGTCAACTTTGAAAGAAAAAAAATTAATTAACTAAATCAAAACACACACACACATATGAACATAAAATGGAATTCCCACTCGCGCGAGTAAAACTGATTATTATATTTACTGAACAGATCAGTAAACTATTATCATTCTATATACACAACTTACACACATTTCCATTCATTGTATAACAATTTTAAATAATCAATCTGCGGCTCGATGTTCCATAGGTGCCTCAAAAGAGACTGTGAAAAAATTATGCCACCCACTGTGCCTGTGCGAGAGCTGCGAGCGCAGTCTCTCGCGTGCCTTTGTATCGGAGCAGCCATCGTTAATGTCACGCGACGATCGTGGCCAAACCTGCCTTCACGTGGCTTCTCTCCATGGTCAGGTAGCAGTCGTTGATCACCTACTCGGTCGTGGTGCCGATCCCAGTGATGCCGATGCCGAGGGTACGACACCACTGCACTGTGCCGCATCTCGCGGTCATCAAAATACTCTGCTACTGTTGTTACACGCTAATGCCGATCTGAATATCGTCGATTCTAAGGGTAACAGCGCTTTACACTTGGCTGCTGATCATGGCCACGATGCTTGCGTTAAGGCATTGTTATATTTCGCAGAACAGGCAAGATCGATTGTTAATGTTAGGTAAGTAGAGTTCAGTTTTTTTTTGTAGTTTGGTATGCTTTGAGTTTGTCAAACACAATCAAATACATTTGTTTCGCTTGGTTTTAGTGCTGCGAATTTACAAGGCGACACAGCGCTTCATTTCGCTTCTAAATGGGGTTACGCAGGCATCGTCGAAATCTTGCTGGAATACGGCGCTGATACATGTTGCAAGAACAGACGTGGCCAGACTCCGTTGACCATTGCGCATAGCAATCGTATTGCGCGGCTACTGGAAGGTTCGATCTCGAGAACAAGCACACCGACGGGTTCTACGTCGTCTTCGTCGTCATACGCAAACGGCACGACGTCATATTATAGGGATTCCACCGCCGATAGTAGAGACGAGGGGGCCAAGTCTAGTTGTATACCCACCTCGCCCACTATTATCACGTGATAATTTTTTTATTAAATAATTGCATCCAAGTTAGCAGTCAGTTTTATAATTTTTTCATTTCTGTCTGTAGCTATCGCAGCAGCATATCTGAAGGCATGCACAAAATCGATCGGTTGTTCGCCGCTGTGGCTGAGGGTGATATAAGACTGGCCTCTTATTATCTCGGCCTAGAGGGGCCTTGTAGCAAAACCTACGTCTCCGAACAGGACGAGCCCAAGTTCTGTCATCCGCTGTGCAACTGTGATAAGTGTGTGACCATTGAAGAGCTGTCGTATGAGAAAGAGACAAAGCCACCAATCGCTATTAACGCGGTCAACAGCAGGGGCGAGACGGCTCTTCATATCGCCAGCGCTGTCGGCTGCATTGAAATCATACAGGTGTGTGCCCCCTCCACCTCTTCTCACTACTTGCTTTTTCCCTTTTATTATTTAAAAATCTGCATACCGGCTATTTTTCGACCCTATTTTTTCAAGTAAAAAAAGTCGAATTTTAATCATTCTTAAGCCAAAATTATGATATTCACAAGTTCAATTAATTTTACAGTTGTTACTCGACGCCGGAGCAAAGGTAAACTTGGTAACGCGGTCAGACGGTCGTACGCCGTTACATCTGGCCTGCTTGTACGACCGGACGAAGGCAGCGAAGATGCTGTTGAGCAGTGGCTCCTGTAACCCGGACGCTAAGGATAATACACGTGATACGCCTCTACATCTGTCTTCGCGTGCCGGCAACGTGCGGATCGTCGAAATGCTCGTGCGTCATGGTGCGAATGTACGACAGCGCAACTTAAATGGTGCCACGCCACTTGATGAGGTTGAGAGAATGAAATCTGACGATATTTTCCTCTCCCTCGCGTATAGCAACATCGCCAAGATCCTGAAGAATGGGAGCGCCGCTAACCCTAGTCAGTAAGCAATGTGAGCAATGGAAATCTTAGACAACGAATACACGACAACGCTAAATATGAGAAAGTTGATGGTAGACGGGCTTCCGACGTTTGAGTTAAAATATTGTGGTTTGTTGTAATTCCGTAGAGTTTTAGGCAAAGATGTACCTTTGTAGAGTTATCTTACTTTTTCTGAAAGTAATTTTTAAAATTTGTTTCTAAAAGAGCTTTTTGATATGATATTATAACACTTAAGGTGGTAGGCAGAGGAATTTTAAATAGCATTTTCTTAATTACATGAGTTATTGCTATTTAATATTTAAGGTAAATATTATATGCCAGCTTTTAAAAATTTTTTAATATATTATCTGACTGATTCACATTAGAGGAGTTGAAAATAAGGTTGTTTATTGATTAGTTAGTTAGTTCTAATGTTATCTAAACAGTTGTCGATTTTGGCTTTCATACCGTAAAATTATAAAAACATTTATGTGTATGTGAAGGATTTGATTTATATGCGTTTTATTTACGTTTATGTTATAGTAAGCACAGGAGATTATACTGTAACTACATTTTTTACTAAATACGTTTTAATTTTTACAGATATTGTACATAATATTTTATACTTACATTTTTATTAAATCTCAAAAAGTTTATATACAAATATTACTGAAAATAATTTTGTGAATTTTGTAAATTTTGTATACAAACTGGAAATGTTTATTAAATTGTAATAGTACAGAAAAGCTAATTTTATTAATAAAGTAAGTAAGTATAGCTTAAGAATATTAAAAAAATGATTATAATTCTTGCAAAGGCCAAAATCGACGCATATTTATAAATTATAGTTATTGTGGTAGAATTTGTTAGTTGTAAGAATTGATCTAAAATTTTTATTTACATAAAATTAACGAAAAGAATCTTTTTGAAATCATATTAGTATATCAGAAATTTATATATATTATATCAGTATATCGAAAAATGAACAACATTTTTGCGTAGTAACTATATAATTGGGTATTCACATTTTGCATGTTTGTAACTTTAAGCGTATATTTGATCATCAAAGAATAAATTAATTATACGTGTAGTTTTGTTATAAATTGATATTAATAATTTGTATGAATTGAATCTATGAAATTCCCTTATGTAATCATTTTTAGTATTATAAATGTGATTGCAAATGTGATAATGTGATTTTTTTGACAACAAATAATGTTATTCAAGATAAATATTTATATATAATATGTACATAAAAAGCATTACACAAATATTGTCGAAGAAAGAAAGAAAGATTTGCAAAATTATTTAAAGACTGAAAAAATTAGTTTTTTGTTAATTTAAAGTTAATGAAACGTTAAGATATTGACATTAATTATATCTTATTAAAAGTTGATTTTCACAAATTCTAAAGTTATTCTAAAGAATAAGAGAAATACCCAATTATAAGGAATTGTGAATTCATTTTTTTTCAAAAATAACAAAATTTTGCCTTAAAACGATCAAAGTATAATATTAGTCACGTTAGACAGTAAATTTGTAGTTTAATATATTCAAATATAGCTATATATTAATAACTCAAAGTTTAAATATTCTTAGTTAGTTGGACTATTAATAACTTCTAATGATCAAAACAATCAATATATTTAAGAAATTTAAAATATACTGTTTAATTAAAATCATACAGATTTTAGCAACGTTAATGGATATCAAAACAAAAACAAATAGAAATATAGTCTTTAAAGCCATTCTAAACAGTAAGATTTCTCTATTACATTTTCAGGGCGACACAATGCTCTCTAAAAAAAAAGGATAATAGTTATTTTTCTACAAGATGCCAATCGCAAAATATAGAATATAGGTAGTTATAAGAACGACAACATTAATATTCGAACGCTGATAAGTTTTTATTCTATTTCAAAATTCATGTACATAATTTAATAAGATTTTTTATATAAAACTAACGTCTTTCTCTAAATTTATAAATCAGGTCCTTATCCTCTTCGTTCTGTGTTTTAACATAAAAGAAAAAAATTGTGATACCTATTGTACATCAGAACTATTTCATCTCTTTCACAAAAGTTTTCCTTTTGTTTAAATAATTCTTTTAATATCTTTAATTAAATACTAGGTGCAATATCAAAACTGCAAACGATCAATAGTGATGTACTTGAAATATGATTTCAAATAAACTATACATAGAAATATATATATATATTTGTTTTTTTTTATGTACAATAGTGCATCATTCGTCATATAAAAGTGAACCCATACTTTTTGTGCTAAGAAAAATCCGCTTTTGCGAAAAATAATCAGAAGTATTTACAAAAACTTTGCCCGTAAAACTTCTAAAAATCACGCTTATTAATATATGTATTCTTTATATCGAGCAACATCTTATAACGTGATGTGTAGACATTACATATAAAATTATTAAAATCAACAAGCGCACAACACTTCCGCATGTAATTACAGACTAAAGAAATATAAAATAATAAGCCATTTTCTTAAAATAATGGCGTTATTATTTTACTATTTCTTATAAGTGTTTATCATTGCAAACTTACACACAAGTATCACAAATATTCTCAAAACCTAAAATTATTATAACTATCAGAATAAGTGCACTAATAAATGACCACATAAATCTATACCGGATGGAACAAAGAAAAAAACTAAAATATTAAAAGTTTTTCTTATAATTATAAGTTAAAAAATAGATTACCAAAAATAATAATGGCTTAAATTTATATTATACATAAAATAAATACGAAAAAATCGATAAGACTCAGATTTTGGCACGAAATATTTTCAATAACTGCTGAAGTGGTAATACAATGAATGGTCATTCTTTTTTTGCTTTTCTTGTTAAAAAAATTAATTACTAATCTCTCAATGGTAGTTTACTAAATTTTAGTGTTCATTCATTGGTACAGTTATTCTATTTATTTATGTTTAAAAGCTCTATCTGTTACGAAAACCAGATTGAAAACGTAAGGGCGCATGAAATTCGCCAGTGTCATCGATTTCCGTAGCAATTTTATGCCTACAGATATTGACTCCAAATTTAAAGCATTTAACGTTAAAATTAACCACTAAGATTAGATTTTCAGTCCTATCAAATATTTCATATACTTTTTATCAACCAACTTTCCTAAGACATTTCGAATAAACTTCCACAGTTGAAATTAGAAAATCAACCATCCAGAAATATTTTATATTTATAGATATATATCATTCGTATCTAATTTCATCGAGAAATCTTAGGAAATTAAGCGAGTGTCCCAATCACAGATCGCGATAATTATAATAATAACAATTTAGGAAAAACTTTAGACTCACTAGAATTTAATGATTAAGCACCGTGGTTAATTCTTATACTTATGTTCGAGAATCCGAATTTCGTTGTCTAATAAAAAAGAAAATACTTGAATAGATATCTAAAAAAAAGAACACTTACAAAATTAATGCACACACACACACACACACACACTAGTCAGTTACAGTCAATCTGTGACAGGGACACATTATTATGCAAATTACACCGCCTACCAGCAAAACAGGCGAGTCTATGGGAAAGAAACACCAGCTCGCCACGCTTACGACGACGGCAACAACTAACTCGCTGGCGGCAAAGTCCATACGGAAGGTACTTCGATCTTCTTTTTCTCTTGCTCTGTGTTATTTCTCCTTTCTTGTTCAGCAGCGTATGCAGCTGCGTTCTTCCTCTTCTTGTAGTTTCTGTTCCTGACACGGTTCGGGCTCCAATCTACCGCATTACCAGTGTTGTTTTCCGAAGCACGCCAGTTAGGTACCATCCTTTCGTCGTTTTGTATCGTAAGCGCTGCTCTCTCGTCCTCTTCGAGCTCTTCTTGGCTATCTGTGTCTTCCATTTTGAAAATGTACTCAGCGTCGTAGTAGCCACGTAGCGTGGGATCAGAGCGGAAAGCCTGCATAGCGCACCACGAGTGTATCAGGAGGAAAGGGAAACGCGAGAGCCAGTAATCCGTGAACTTGGTTGGTATCTCGCCCAAGCTCTGCTGTGCTTCCACCGTCAGCTCTCGGTAATGGTGTTTCTATACGCGATAAAAAGAAAATAATAACAATATCAAACCAGGGTACTGATAATATTCTATTATTGCACTATGCATGTAAGATATAACTATAAGTCGTTTAACCGTGTACTCAGTGAACGAACAAAACTTTACAAGCAAATATATATATAAAATTCACCTTATTCCTGAGGGCACGGAGTAAATCCCTGACACTCTCGCCTCGATAACTCCTATACTTCCGGAGATCAGTAGCTACTTCCACATCGATGTGGAGCCTCCAGTCGCCTTGTACGACTCTACGATAATTACGTTCCAGCGACTTCAGCGCTGGACTTTCCGGCGTGTCCTTCTCCACGCGATCGCTCACATCCTATACGTTAAAAACAATGTAACATTAAAACAAAGAAGAAATAGGGAAAAAGCTTATCAATGGTAAAATTTATGTATGAACCTGAAAGAATGTAAGAACTTGCGCGGCATCCCAGAACATAGGATGCTCATGGACAGCCTGTGCAGGTGGCCTATCTACCGGATCGCTAGAGATCATCGCTTTGATAAGCACCAGGGCGACCTGCTTGTCCGTCTCGGAGATGTTCTGCAATGCCGAGAGGTCGATTTCACCGTCTGAAAAACAGGAAAACTCAGCTTACAAAATGCATTATTGTCACGCGGTCAACATAATAAACGATCCGCAGCGCGTTTTGTTCCCTGCAAGCATAATGTTTATCAATAATTTACGATCGTCGTGTATCCTTGCGACTGTAAATAATAAAGCTGTTGCCGACTTGATTTCGTTATCAACTGTTAGGTATAAAAAAAAATCTTTCCCTCATAACAATTCGATTTTCTTTTTTTTTCTATTAGTGCAATGTGGAAATTTTTTTTATACATGACGTCATTCGTGCTTTTTCTAGAACCGAATAATAGTTCACGTCTAAAAATAGAGAACATGAGTATTTATTCATCTTTTTCACTTGGGTAAATGAAGTATCGTAATACAATTGTGACCGATTTCCGATAACAAAATTCTACACGTGTTGAAGTTTTGACGAGACGCAGAGAGAGTTCGTAAATGACTCATTATCGCACGCATACGCCCAGAAAATTCGAGACTTAACTGTAGAATGGTATCGAAGCGACACCCGGTATAGAATACCAAAGTCATTTACATATTATCGTCTTTTGACTGTTCTATAGCCAAATTAAACCATATTCTTTACGATTCGTTCATATTTATCGTAGTTTTCTTTAGGACAAACCAAATATTATTTTACGATACATAAAAAGCAGAATGCGACGAAACCTTTACTGTCGTCTCGTTTTTATTAACTTTATGAGAATAATTTAATTAAGACCTGAATGCGAAGTACTTTTCTAGAATGTGCGTATCTTGAAACCTAACCGATGCGTTATTAAGTAAAAGTTTAATGTGATTTTGATATCAGTTGTGCAACGCGGCAGCACATTCTGCAAAATATTGTTTACGTAACAAAGTTCTGTTATTAGGAGCTCAAAATTCAAATTGCTCATTGATTACTACCTTTTGATTACACAGTATCGCAACGCAATCTTAGCAGTCCTTCTAAATTTTGTGCGGAACGTATTCTTATCACAAGTATTATATTCTATGCTTATGTACGCTATAAATAATTTTATCAGCCGTTTTTTTTATTACTCCATTTTTTTTTATTATCGCACATATTTTACAATCTATTTAAACGATTACTAACGTTGAAAAAAAATGTGATGTTAAACTTTCCATGAAAAATGTATTTCCGTTAACCATTATTAAATATTAACATGAAAAATAGAACATGATACCGTGGCAGTCCTACTCTAAATACCATTCTAATCATTATCAAAGAATTGAAAAATTTCGCTGATATACTCACACAGAATGTTAGCCTGCCGCTTTAGTGGTTCACCGAATGGATGTTTGCCGTTGGACAGAACGTAGTAAAATACACAGCCAAGAGAAAATATATCAACAGCACAGGTGGTACGCTCGCCGTTGAGCATCTCTGGAGCAATCCAACCATCGGTACCGGTTACACCCGAACGCCTCGAGAACGACATGCGACCGAGTTGCAGTTTCTTGCAGAGGCCAAAGTCCGAGATCATAGCGCGCACTTCCCCACGCGGTCCCGGCGCCGACAACAGCACGTTGTGCGGCTTTATATCTCTATGCACTGTGAACAATCATTTTGTTTATGTAGTATATATATACATACGTAAGGGATAAAACGACATTGCTGCTCTTTCAACGTTCGTACCTATATCTAAGGAATGTAAATGCGCAAGGCCAGAAGTAGCCTGTCTGAGAATATTCTTAGAAGAAATCTTGCTCCGATCGTAGCGTCCAGCAACATAGTCTTGTACCGTTGCTTCAGCAAGTTCAAGAGCTATGTAACGAAAGAGTCGATCTTGCTCGGTACAGAAGTACCGCACGACGTTCGCGTGAGCGTCGGACTCACGTAGAAGAGCTACCTCACGGTCTGCAAAGGTGAAGCAGTCGGGTAGCAGTCGTTTCACAGCCACCGATCGTCCATCGAATTCACCCCTATAGAAAAACAAAAGAATGTCGATGAAATATAATGTTGAAGATACTCTTTTTGTCAATATTTACTTGTAAACGAAGGTGCCGTCACAGCCTTTGCCAAGAACTTCGTCGGCGTTGAAGGTAATTTTACCCACGCGTACTAGGCCTTCACCGATCTCCTCCGGTGAATTGTAAATCACGCCGTTCTTGCCGGTGCTGCCGGTACGGCTGTTTTCTCGCGAGCCCTGGTCAAATTGCTAATATCAGAAGTGAAAATCAATTCTTTGGCTTTTTGTACTGGCCAAAGCACATTTACAATTACTTTTAGTCGAGGACAGAATTGAAAATTTACCTGAGACAGATGTTGAAATTCCTTGAATTGGGCATTCAAGTACCAGAACATTGTTACGACACAGCCGACGAGAATAATAAGCGACAGTTTCAAGCCCTTGTTTTCCTGTTGATTAAGCCATTTTTTACTGGCGGTGTAAGACACTGCAAAAGCCCGGCGCCATCCTCTGCTTTCGTAACCAGATTCGTTCAACTGCTTTTCGTCAATAGTAACGTCTACATTTTTCGATGTATTGAATATATTAGCGGTATGGATTACGGGATCAGATCGTCCGGTAATCTGGAGGGGTTGGTTGTGGGGTTTGTACTCAGCAGGAACTTCATAATGCCCTGAAAGTATTATTTTGATTAAATAGATCTATAAATGTATTATTTACGGTATTGTAGAATTTTTTCTAATTACCAAGCATCATAATTTTATTTGGATCCTCAGATGACCCAGTTCCATTTTCTTCAAATGGTTGAGATGGGGAATCATTCTTTTGCAAATGATTAATAATTGGACCCTCAAGCAACAACTGTCCAGCTTTACTAGTTATTGTAGGTGTTGAAGAATCTACTAAAGATGGCAAAGCATACAATCCATGGCTATGCTCTCCAATATATAATGTTGGGCTAAAATTAAGAAGCTCTTTAAAGAATCTATTACAATAATATTCCATTATAATTTTCTAGAATTTGTCAACTTACAAAAATTGAAATTCATTAGGTTTAACAGAAATTTTCTTTAGCAATTGGCTCAAAGTACTATCAGCAACACTGGTAAATGGTACTGTTACTAGGCCATCTTTACTTATTGTAAAAAGTGCTATCACTGGACTTCCAAGATTGATATCCCACAGAATGTTTCCAAATCTATCTACAGTTACAATTTGCCCTGTAGAACTTCCAGCAAAATGATTTAAATCATAATCTTCCACAAGTTTTGGATCCATTTTAGCAGCAGAATAGTCATAAAATGTGACATTCCATTTTCTATCTTTGCGTTTGCTGTCTATCATTATTATGTTATATTCTGTACGACCAACAAATACAGCATTTTGAGTATCTAATGGACAAGTATTTTCTGCTTTATTGAATCCAAGAAGTTGCTCTCGTTCGCCTGTTTTTGGATCTACACTAAACCAAGTATCAATCTTTCGACCAGTATACAAAATACCATCACTGCTACGACATGGACTGCTAGCTACCAATTGTGGTATTGTAAATGGTAATTTCTTGAGTGCTTCTGTTTCAGGGCCAAATAAGTAGAGGGATCCATCTTTTGGATCTGGTAAAAACACAGGCCTAAAAAAGTATTTACACCGGTTAAAAGCTTTTCTTTTTAAGTTTTTAATTCTAAAAGTATACTTATATGTGAACTTACATTGACTTCTGGGAAACATCATGAGGAACTTTGACTGCTGGTTCTGAAATAACAATAAAATTTATTCTTTGTGAATAGAATTTCAAGATAAAATTTTATTATATATGAATGCTAATAAATATTAATTTTTTATTACAGTATCACGTTTTACTTTGTAATTTTTATATTATTTAATTTTAAGCATGTATGTGCTAGCTCACAAGTATATTTATATACTTCTATAGTATATACATAAATTAACTTTAACTAGTAATAAATAAATAAAATAAATGAATAAGCATAAAGAATTAAAAATCTATTTTGCCAAGCTATTCGCTCACACGTTGCTCTTCATTTAAATTTAAAAAATAATTTATTGTATTTCAAACATATAATTATTAATACCATCATTTTGATGCCATCGAATCTCTCCTGATCTCTGTTCCACAGCAATCAGCGACCCATCCAGGGTGGAAAACATGAGCAGGGTATCATCCGGATCAGGAATCAATCCGGTACTGGGACTCTGTAAACAGTAAACAGATAATGCAAACACTATCTCAACTGAGTCCTTCTATTCTCTACACCGCACAGCCTACCTCAGTCGTTGCCTGCTGGCCCAGGGCACAGCAGATGAACGAGAAAAACGTCTGATAGAGCAATCTATTCATGATTGCTGTTCATCAACGACACACGATGTTCCTCCTCCTTCTCTCCTTTATCACTCGCTATGCCTTATCAGTACTTGTGTGGACCTGGCACTAGGTTATAATACGTCTGTCTCCTCGTCGTCACTACTATTACTGCTAACAACTGCATCCCCCGCTAGTACCGATATTACTACTTGAAAGTCTATTAACGATGTCTTGTTTTGCTATGCTGATCCTGTAACTCTAGCGCACGAGAGTGAAGATAATCATTGGCATCGAAGTACTTAGCCTGAAGGTAAATCGCGCGTTGCGTCATTTTGCCAGAAAGAGCATTGGGGAGAAGTCAACAAGTTGTCCCGCGCTTACAGCCAGCTCCCGCCAATATTGGAACAATACCGCGAGATCATAATTATTTTTGTTCTAGCTGAATTTGACAACACTTGTTGAGAGCGAACAATTGACAAACAGTTTGCTACGGACATTTTCGCCATACGGTATACTCTGCTGTCTCGCTCGCTCGCACTCTCGTCTTTTCACGATACAATGGTATACTACTTACTCTACTCCGCTTCACTTTTTTACCGTCCGCGTAAGGCGTATAATGTCCTCCTCTCTCGCTCGCTCTTCCTCACTCCTTTTCCTTTTAAACCGCTCGTAGCGCCATCTCGTCGGAAATAAACATCGTGGAAAAAGCCAATAAAAAAATATGGAGCGAACAAAATGTTGCCTTTAGTGACTGCTGAGAGTGCTGCGCAACATGTGCCGGCCTTATATCAACACATTTATTACAGCTATGTGAAGTTGTTTTTATCAATCTATTTTGTATTGAATTTTTTGAAAATTAGGGTATATTTTTAAATTTGTGTTATTAAAAAATAATCGTGTTCTTTTGAAAAATTCTTTTACAGAGACTGAAATCAGATTGTAAAAATATTGTCGCGCAAAAGACAAATGTTTAGTTTACCGCCTTTACCGGTGTAATATAACATCGCGTTACTTATATGACATTGTAAAACGAGTGAATAATACGTATGTAATCAACATAATCAATTGTTAACTAATGATTTTCTTGTACAGTGTTTTTAATTTGTTTCAACGAGATTTAATTGTTTTTAAAAGTATGGGTTGTGAGACAAGTTGAAAATAGAATAAATGTGGATAGATAAATATAAATTTTCGTTAGATAGCTGACAAAGTATTATTTAATATTTTTATTGTAACAAAGTAAACAAGAAAAGAATATAAAAATGGATGACGATATAATGAAACTAGATTTATATGAAATTATTGGAGCAACTATAACAGCAGATGAAGCAGAGGTAATTTGTGCATGAATCTTGTATTATTTTATATGAGGTTATGTTTGATGAAAATTCTTTTTATATATAAGAATATTTCTGAAATATTATTGTTTATTTCAGATAAGGAAAGCTTATCGTAAAAAGGCTTTAGCTTGCCATCCTGACAAAAACCGAGACAATCCGAAAGCAGCTGAATTATTCTTACAATTATCAAAGGCGTTAGAAATATTAACAGATAAAGCAGCTAGGGTGAGTTTATATTTATAACATATAGTAATCAATTTATTTGAATAATTTATAATAAATATTTAACATACTTTTAGGCTGCTTATGACAGAATTGTAAGTAGAAAAATCCAAATTGAAGTAGAAAAGAAAGCATCAAGTGCAAAAAGAAGGAAATTCATAGATGATCTAGAGGCTCGTGAGGAAGCTTTTAAAAATTCACAAACTGCAAGTTATACTCCTTCTAAGACTGATGAGCAAAAACTTAAAGCTGAAATAGATAGATTGAAGAAAGAGGGTTCCAGATTAGTCGAGGAAGAAAAAGAACTTCTGAGGCAGCAAATTTTAAATGAATTATCAAGTAGAAGTTCTGGTAACATGTATGGCATGGATGGATGTAGAGTTAAGATAAAATGGAAAGTAGCTGCAGGTGATGAGACTAATGGAGGTTACAATTATGATAATCTACATAGGTTTTTATCTAAGGTAAATAAAAGCTGCTTATATTTTTATATTACTGCTATATCTATGACAGGTTACAGATTCAAAATTATTTTGATACAGATGTACATCTGAAGTTCAATGTTGAGAAGCAAAATTTGACAAATTATAAAAGCTGAATGGTAACAAAATCTAGCATCTTGTAAGAAATTTCTTAAGATACACCTAAAAGTGGAAAGCAGGTAAAAATAGTGTGTTTATATATAGTTTTACTAAAACCTGGCACAGATATGGCAATAAAAACTTCAACATTTTTGTTCAATATTAAACTATAAATTTGAATATTACAGCATGGTGAAATATCAGCATTAGTTGTATCTGCTTCAAAAAAGGGTAGAGCATTAGTTGAATATGAGAACCATGATGCAGCTGTAAGTATACTTGATAAAATATAAAGTGAATTTAACAGCATGGTAATTTATTAAAAAATTGAACATTTTTTTAGCTATCAGCAGTAAATTATGAATGTGGTTTGATAGCCAATCCTATTAAATTAGAAGGAATGTGGAAAGACCCAAAATCTACACAAACATCTCAAAGTAAATCTAGTTCATTATACACTGGAGGAAGTCTTTTTCCTTCAGCAGGAGGTGCATCGAATTCTAGAAGACATCAAATACCTCAAGGTCTTAGTTGCTCTGCTGTACCAGACATATTTGTTAGTAGCATCATGTGTTCTTTAAATATTATTTATCTATAAATATTATTAGATTTCATCTTAATTATTTTTATTACCTTTCAGAACACACAACCTCAACAAAGTGAAGTTGATTTTGAAGCTACAGTTTTAAATAACTTAAAACGGGAGGAGGAACGTAAAAGATTAATAGAACAAATGAAAGCTGAAGATGAAGGAACTTGATTATTTATAAAAATCTACATTTATCATAAAGTATTCTTAATTTTTTTAATTTTAATTAGAATAAAAATTTTTAAAAAAGTTGATGCTATATACTATTAAGTATAACCCCTTTCAATATAAAGTTTATCAGAAAAGCAAACATAAATTAATAAAATAGTTCACAGCTTAAAAAATTGAAAATGCATTTTAATAAATAATTATTAGAATAAATGAACCTATTTATTCATATTTTCTTTTTGCTTTTTCTGCTTCTTAGTTTCTGCTTCATCAATTGGGGCAGGCTTAACAAAAGGAATCTCCTCTTGGTATTGTGTAGGCATAAATTGTGCTAT
>JAWWEQ010006310.1:0-50754 GCA_035583055.1 Torymus tubicola
CTGTAGTAATCGACAAATGTTTTACGGCAAAGTTTATGTATAACTACGCTATGTAACTCTGGATAAATAAATAAATAGTATATTATGAATTGAATGTTATATGAATGAAGTGTATTATGAAGTTACTATACGGTAATTAAAAATAGTGAATTTATCGTCTATAATATCTTAGTGATACATAACGTACGTTCAACCCGCATGAATTATGAATCATCAAGATATTCTGAGACGTGAGCAACATTCGCGCAAAAGATAATAAACGTAATATTTTTCTAAGATATTGAAGATTAGTCGTCACGACTTTTTCCCAGAAACTCTCAAACGTCACCGCACCTCGCGAGCTTTGCAAAAGCTTGTAATATCGCGGACTCCATAACTGCGAACTTGCGAAAAGGTAAGAATGCGAGTTTTCAATAACTAATAATGGTTTTGTACCTGCTAATTTTAGCATCGCCTTTTTCAACGGCTCCAACATTTCGGACTTTAGGGGAAAAGGAGCGGGAATGAATTCTTCTATACATATGCTCTCCGATGCCAAGCTTATATCACTTCATATATAAAAAAAACATTAAAAATACAAGAATAATCTTAATACCTCACATTAAATAAAACCCTCACAATTTCAATCCTCCCTACTGGTGTTAATAGCTGCGCGACGATATAATTAATTAAACGAGCGATTTTCCATAGCTGTTGAATCCAGCGACAGACGAAAAAAAAACGAGGAAAAAGTATAAGAATAAAAGAAAAGAAGTCTCGTCGTCGTCGTCGTCGTCGTGGTCGTCGTATAGTATACTTGCCTCGTTTAAAGTTAATGGAAGCGCTTTTATCACAGGCTCGTCCTTTTTCTTAGTCCCAAGAGCGCCAGGGCAATCCTCAACCGCTAGCGGACCAGTCACCGCGTCGAGGAGATCGGCGTAAGGGCTCTCCGTGCCGAAGAATTCCCTGGTTTACCCCCAAAGAAAGAAGTATAGAGAATAAGACGGATATATATAGAGAACACCGAGAGGAGGACGAAAAGAGAGGAGGATTCCGAGGAGATTAGCGGTTAGATTTGAGGGTTATATATATAGTAGTGGTTGGTTTGGGATTTTGCAGGAAACCTTGTGGGTATGTTGAAGGGTAGGTTGATATCGTCGCGCCTTAGTTTTATAATATGTGAGTTGATAATTATTTTATACATGTGTGTGGTTTAGTTTTCAGTTATCAGCTGGTTATTATATTTTAAAATTCAGGTGGTTATTGAAATGTGTTGTATAATTTGAAAAACAAATATAAAATAAATAGAGTACAGGATATGACTGATAAATAATTTTGTTATGATAATAACAATGAATAAAATAGTATAAAGATGAAAATTGAAATATATCATCGAAGGAGAAACAACAATGTTACTGTTAATTGAAGTTAACAACAAAAGTCAATATTGAAACAGTTATTGAAATAACGATGAAAATTTTGATAAATATTTTAAAAATGAATATACTTGCGCGTCTTGAATAAACAACAATTTAACAATATATTTTAAATAAACATACTAAACAAACGCTACATACAGTTCCGTAAAAACTACCGTATATACAGCTTCCTGCAAAAAATTATACCCCAGACAACAAAAACAGAACAACGATATTGTACCCAGTAATTTTACCACCCCTATATCATCACATTTTCCCTCACGTACCTCTCAAACCAATCCACACCCCCAACATCAAAAACAAAAAAGAACCACAACAATCGCTTACTTGTACGTCCTGAGCGGCTGCCCATGATACACATACGGTTCGATGCACTTATCGGCCGGTCCTCTCACACCCTTTTTCAATCCCTCTTCACCATACTGCTCATAAACAGCGCGTTTAAGTGGATCTGAAAGGACATCGAAAGCTTCGGCGATCACGGCAAAAGCAGCCTCGCGTGGTCCCTCGTCGTCGCCATCGTTGAAGGCTAGTCGTTCAGGGTGAAATCGTAGCGAGAGTCGTCTGAAGCTGAAATCGTGTAGGAGAAGATGATGATGAGGGGGTTGGTATATATATTTTGGTGTGTATACGTAAATTTTAAGTGTATATATGTGCGTATGTATATGCAGCATTTTATGTATATATAGAGAAATTGAGAAAGTTGTGGTCGATCGAAACCAAACCTTTTATTTTGGGATTATCTAAAAAAGAATTGCTGACTGACGCAAGACTTTTCAAATTTGCACGGTAAAAGTCTCAAATTTACACTATACGTAATAATCATATATAACAAATACGCGTAACACGGTATACACGCGAACGCCAAAGCAGTTTGACTTAATCAGATCGCTACAATATAGATCAATGAATATATATATATATTAGACGGCTGGAACAACAAATGTTGGCGATGATATCTAAGTAAACGGTAATACGTATCTGCTGCTGTCTACGTACATGTACGCGTATTAAACGCTAAGTTTACTCAGCGATTTGATAAGGATATTATACATATATTGCACTCGTTTGCTTTATCACACTGACACGAGCGAAGAACCAGAGTAATGTCAAGGTATCGTTCTTCGGGTTATGGATATAAAAACTTTCGCGATTTCGTATACCTATACAATAATAAAGATCCTCGTCTACGCGATACACATTAAATTGCTATACGTATACATGGTACCGGTCCACAACCCATCGTACCGTTTAAACACCGCAAAAAGGAAACTACTCTTTATCTATACCGGTATACCAGCATCACGTATTTTTCACTAACCACTTTACATATATATCTACACATCACCGAAAAATCTTCCACTACACGATATCACCACATATAGTGCAAAACCACAAATAATCACCGCACACGCGTGTGTTCATATATTCAATCGCAGCAACAGCTCTCGGCGCGTGATATCATCACTGCTCTGCGAGATCGATAACAACGACGACGTGCTTACGCAATGTATATATAACCGCATCTTCTTCTCTCGCTACGTATATGTATATCTATAAATAGTATACCTCTCTCCTTATCCACAATCGCACATATACATACGCACACACTATATAATATATATGCTATAAGAGAAGATGTTATATATGTATGTATATGTATACTTGTTCGCATGTTCCTCTCTAAGTAGAAAATGCGATAATACGACGAGTAGTAAGACAACCGCGACGAGGTTCGGTGGGAAGAGTAGAATCTCGTCAGCTGCGACGGCGTCGTACATTGTTGATTACACCTGGCGCATGTTAAATCGACGACTGACTTGTATTATAACTTCGCATGAAGCGCGCGCGCGCACTGACTCGTGTGTGCTCGCGCGAACGCATGATACACACATGGCGCGAGAGAGAGAGACGAGGTTTACAAAAAAAAAAAAAGAAAAAACTTTTACCTGTGTATATGTTAACGTTGTGTGTGTATATGTGTGAGCGAGAGTGGCGACGAGGTCTGGTGGGTTTTTTTTTTTGTTTTTTTTTGGGTATACTTAATCAATTAGTCGAGTGGGTATATATATGAGAGAAGGAGAGAGGGAAAGTTTGGATTAATTGGATATATCGAGAGGGGGGATGTAGGTATAAGGGTAGTGGTATATAATGAAGGTGGAGGGAGGTAATTAAGGCGAATTGTGTATATAATTGACGTCAGCGTTTCGTACTGGTGGGGGATACGGTTGAATGAGCAATGTAGAGAGATAGAGATGTAAGTGTATATGTGTGTGTACGTATATATAGCGAGAGAGGAGAGGTACGGTTTTTGTACGTTGACGACGATGACTGCGCTTTGGTTTTCTAATAAGCCGGCCGTGGTATATAAGTACTATAATGCATACCGATTAGCTCGATATAGGTGGTAAGAAGAAAAAAAGGTATCGCAAAAAAAAGGAGTTTGTTGAAGAACATCAAGTATGTCTGGTATCGGTATTGGTTTATCCATATACGGCGAGTCGTACTTGAACGTCCTTGGTTAATATTTTTGGCAAATCGGTATTTCGAATGACAAATATACAACAACAACCAAAAAAAAAACGATAACGACATGATTATATATATAATTATATAAGTATATAAGACGAGATCATTTTCGTTGGTACAAAGTATACGAAAATTCAAGCTGGATCGAATAAAGTAAAAAAAAATAAAAAATAAGCTGATTCGCGAAAACCGGGCCAATGTCAAGAATATAAGACGTGTAAAAAAGAAAAACAAAATTGACCGTCGCGAGAGAGAGAGAGAGAGAGTGAAAGAACGGGTTTGAAGTTCAAAGCTATATATGCTATACATGTATGCGCGCGTGAGCCGTGTGTTGTTGTTGTATATATATATGTATGTACACATATTGGCGTTGTAAGTGGAAGAAACGATTGGACGCCGAGGCCTTGGAAAGGAGCCTGTCTGTATATATATATGTATATGTACACTTGTTGCTTTTTAGATTTCGTTGTTGTATATACGCGAGCGATATACAATTACACGTCTACAGTGATAGAATAAGTATACTACAGATTGTCTGCTGATACGTGTAAAGATAGAATTTTTAGTCGCTCGTTATCTCTTAGAGCTATGTATATATATATATATAGACGATTTTCGTAAGATTTAAGTAATTTACAATGAATTTTAAATGGAGCAACGTGCGTACCAGCTGATTTATACGTATAGTAAACAAAAAAAGATATATCTTATAATTCACATAATATTAAATGTAATAGAAAAAAAAAACTTTGTTACATCCTACCCTATATTCGCACATTACAACATAAAAATAACCAAAATTACGAAAAGAAAAATAAATAAATAAAAACACTTTCCCTGTGCCCTCCCACTTTAACCTAAAAAAACTAGGTTATAATACAATAACACCCAACAACATTCCTATATATCACCCATAATCCTTACGCTTTTCGCACATCCTCTTGCGTACATCCTCTCTGTAACCCCAACGCCGCATAATAATCCACACCCAAGAGATTCGATGAACACTCGCACACAGCAACAGTCATCGCTCGTTCCGCTTCTTTCCCGCAACCCATCCTCGTTGTCGACTTTTCCGGGAACCCGCCAACTCCCGCAGACGCGTTTCTATATGTATATATATAGATCGTCACTTGTTACAATATACACACGACGTGACCCGCGCCGATTGTTATTTGCTCGCATATACACACACATACCTACGCGTGCGTGAAGGGCAGTAGATCGGATAGCTTCAAATCTTTATGTCTCTCTCTCTCTCTCTGTCTTGACGACGCCGCGCGATTGTCGGGTTTTTTTTCAACAACAACGACGACGTCGTCGTTGTTGTTTATTGCCAAGCGACAATAATTGCCGCGAAGTGGTTCGGATATTTTTTTCGTACACGTTGTTGTTGTAGTGGTTATTTTTTTTATTTTGTGATTAGTAGAAAAAAAGAGAAGTGGAAAATAAAGATATAGGAAGCGAAGGGATATATAGTGAAGAAGTGTGCAGTTGGTGATTGTTGCGGTGGTTACAATTGTTCGCGGCGGGATGGAGAATCGCAAGGTTCTCGTGAGTTTTGTTGAGAAAGGTAAGTTTACGTGTGTGTTTGTCTACATACTTATATAATTTCATTCTTTTCTTCTTCGCTATTTTATTCTGTTTATTTAAAAAAATATAAATAAAACGTTATTTTAAATGAAAAGAAATTTTTTTTTTCTTTTTCGAACTACGATATTTTCGTATACCGTGTACTATTATATTAAATATAATCATATAGTTCCACGCAGAACAACCTAAAAACGACCAACCCCTACAACTATGCTACATTCATATTCTCCATAGCTCCGCGCAGTTCACCCGCTATTCACCACCCAGCACGTGGTTACCTCGCCGCTCTCACACCGGCTACTGTATCAACCAACAAACGTTTAATCTGCCTACAACAACAACAACAACAGCAGCCGGTAGCCAAACGTTGCCGTCTAATCGGCGTGCTAACCGAGAAGAATCCACTGCCAGAGCAAACTACACGTAGACCCGTACGCATAGCGCCAAGAGTTGTAGTGTCACCGTCAAGGCTTTTGTTACGAGATGAAAATGAAGAGAATACAACGATAACGAATGATGGTGTTGTTGGTAGTAGTGGTAGTAGTGGTGGTGGTGGTAAGCTGCAGAGGATACCAAGACCGGCGAACGCGTTCATGCTGTTCGCTAACGACTGGAGGAAGAGACTCGCTGTGGAGAACCCGAGGGAGAGCAATAAGGATATCAGCGTTAGGCTAGTCGATCGTTCTCGGTTCTTTTTTGTTGTTGTTGTTGTCGTTGCTTTTTTTTAATGGAGAATGAAGGAGAAAATGGTATTGTGATTTTTTTTGTGTGAGTTGTGGTTGGTTTTTGGGGAGTGTACGGTGGTGAGTTCGTATTTATATAATTGAATGTAGAAGTAATTTTTAGTGCGAAATTGTCCGCGAACTATTACAAAATTTTGATATAATTGCTTAATTGTTGTAGCGAACGTAGAAGGCCGTCGGTAATTGTTATTGATTTATTTTTCAACGAGGTAAACGTGATAAACACCTTGAATCGATTAGTTGGAAAGCGGTAATACTAATTTCTTTTAAGTATTTATTTAAAAACCGATCATAATTAAAATATTCGACATATGCGTATATATGAATAATACTTTACACGAAGTTCATTAACGATTGAATTTTTCTTTTGCAACTATCCATTCATGTATTTCGAAATTCAAAACTTACAATAATAACCGGCATCTTGATTTCATTAGTCTTAATTAAACGCGAAATAATTTCTGAAAAAAAAAAAAAAAAAAAAATTTAATACAAAGGCCAACGAGTGTGACCAGCGGTTTGCTGCTTGTTTAATTTAGGCTGGGCGTCCTATGGAAGACCATGTCAAAAGACGTTAAAGAAAAATACTTCGCGCTTGCACGCGAGGTCGACGCCGAGCACAAGAGAAAGTATCCAGGTTCGTGTCAAAATAAAGCCAAATTTATGTGACGCCCACTACTATATATACTCCCTTTTCCCCTGTCTAACTAAAATGAAATGAATCTTAATAGAGAGGTGGACGCTCGCGTTTGTGTATGTAGTAGGGTGTAAATTTATGTTGGTGTGTATATATACAGGTTAATTCAATTACAGAACGCGCGCGCGGGTTTATTTTAATTTCGCTCGTCGGATGTATATGACTGCGCGTTTATTCCATTTTTGCGCGGAAAAAAACGTCATGGGATATTTATTCTAATCGCAAAATCGTATATAGTGTTTATATATAATAATATTGTAAAGCGGACAGAAAGGAAAATTGAATAAGATGGTATAAAATGCAGGAAGGAATATGAAAATTTAGATTATAATTTGTAGTTTTTTTTCTTAGTGCAAAACTAAAGTTTATGTCAGAATGTACAATCTCATGCTGTATAATTTTTCTTAATTTTTAATGTTTCGCTTAAAATTTTTATCAATTTAATATTAAAATAACGACAATTTCGCGAATAATAACATAAAACTACCTGAACCTCCAACGCGCATCTCTTATACAACTATTATTCTTCTGTTCCCTTTACCTCGTTACACAGTTATATTCAAATCACCTCATCACATAAGTATATATACCAACCTTAACCCATCTTAAAACTCCATCCCACTTATTTTCCACCTTCCCAACCACCCACCCTCTCATAAACACCCTCCATCCAAAAAATACCCTTCCACCAACAACATATCACTCGCGTATCACTTATACGCTCTGTATAACATCGATCGCTCGCTCGTTGCGTCGTCACACGCGTATATATATACACCTATACCTATATACATACGTATAAGGATACACGTATATATATATACAAGCATGCATCGCCACCGACACGACTCTCCTCGCCCCGCTCTCGAGAGATTAACCCGCACGCGTTCAGCTCTACAAAGTCAAGGAGAAATTAGATAACGATTTTCGCGCGCTTTGCGTGTTGTGCTATATACATATATATATAAACCCTGCTACTTGCTGTCCGCAGTCGCGTTGTTTCTTTCTTTCTTTCTTTCTTTTTTTTTTACAGTGTAGACACGCGTCGCCGATGCAATGTGCACGCCAACGCGCGCGAGAGAGAGCCGCGTGCAAAATCAATAGCGTGTAGGCAGGCAGACGACGGCGCGCCGCGGGTGACCGGCGTGTATATACGAGGAGGAAGAGGGAGGAGGAGGAGAAGGGCTGAGGAAAGACTGAGAAGATATGTGTGTGTGGGTCTTTTTTTTGGTGTTGTATACATTTAGGCGACAAAAGTATGGGAGATAAATTTGTCGGGTCAAGGATTTTGTATATGTAACAAATGGTTACATTTTTTTTCTTTCTTTTTTTTGTGCGTTTTTTGACAAACTCTGGATGGACTTGGAAAGGAAATAAAAAACCTATGTATCCGGAAAAATATTTCACCGGTGAATTCAATAGCCGTCGTTGCTGGTAAAGAAAAAAAAAGAATGCATATAGAGAAAAATATAAAGCCGTTGGGAGACTGTTAACGCGCGCGTATATATATACGTGCGTTTCGTTTTTGTATCGAAAAAGTCATTTTTTTTCCCACACACGGTTCACTGTATTCTATCCAATTTTCAAAACAAAAAAGAAGAAACGCACGTATACGGAACAGAATTTCCTTCCGGAATAACCGAAAAATCCATAACTGTTATGTGTACGTATATATATACACGTATATATATTGGTAGGATCGGATCGATGATCGTATACACGACGGGAGAGTCCCTTGTAAGACGCGCGCGTGTGTGTATATATATATATATATAATCGGCCAATCAGTAGGTATATATGTGTATATGTATACACATGTATTAACAGCGCGCAGTCGGAATTCGGTGCCAGCGAGGTGCGGGGGATAATTAGTTGATTGGAGGGTGAATGGTAAGGGTTGGCTGTTCGATATATAGAAAAGGGTTGTATAAGTAAAATGGAACGAATGTGTACAGACGAAATCGAGAATATTGGTACAAAATTTTATATAGGAAAGAGGAGATTTTGTTTATATGGATGTATATTTATAATAAAAGAAAAATGGTTAGATATAATATATTCGCAAATTATATTTCATATTATATACACGCATGTTTCAAAAATTAAATTTGCATACATGTATATACCAGATATATCATATTCTAGTTCCATTTGTTACAGAAAAATTTAATATTTTCCGCATCATCATCGCGCGGACGCATATATGAAATACAACACGAGCATCTATATAATATATCTACAACGGGTCAACTATATGGATGCAAATGAGAATATAATTTATCGACTTTCATTTACGCGCTTGTGTCGTTGAGCGCGCGCGCGCGCGCACGCGTTCGCGTTTTCTCTCTCTCCCTCCTTAATAAGGGAAGCCGTGCAAGTACGCAACTAATGTCGAAATGAATGCAAATCGATTGCTAGCTGACAAAAGAAGGAAAAGGAGAAGAGGGGTTGTTCTTTTGCTTGGCTAACGGTTCAAGTATAAAGAAACATCCGATAGGTTTTTCTTTTTTTTTTTTACTTAAGTTTGGATTTTAAAGTAATTATCGGTTGATTTGTACAGAAGAATGGATAGCGATTGAATTCGATTTTGTATAAGTGAAAAGCAATTATATAATTGTACGTTAAAAACATATGATTTAGGACAAATCCCATCCTCGAATTTTAAAACTGACAATTTTTCGTCAATAACACCACAACAGCCGCAAACAAACAAGAAAAAAAACATCTCATCCGGTTCCCATACCGAACCTCTCACCTCAACCTCCGGTCGTCCCGAAAATCCCCATCTCTCTCTCTCTCTCTCTCTCACACACACTCACACCTATCCATATATACACACGCAGCCACCGCGCCGCAATCGATCTCTACCTACATCTCTCCCACCACCCTTCTCTCTATCTCGTTCTCCTCCCGATAAATCTGCGCGAGCGCTCGCGAGTATACCTCCACACCCTCGTCCCATACACTCTCACAAAAAAAACCCTCTCTCTCCTCGTGCAATTACCACACGAATCTCTCTCTCTCTCTTTCTACTCCCTCTTGTCTGACCACTCTTTCTCCCTCTCTCTCTTTCTAGTACACACATACAGTAACATCAGCAGCAGTAGCAGTAGCAGTACGGAGACCGCGCGTGGGCGGGAATTAAGATAAATAGGTTTGCGCGCGCGAGAGAACGGCCGCGCGCGCGCGAATCGATAAGCGGAGCTATATACTAGTAGCGCGAGTAAAGCGAGGGATGTGCCCGCTGCCTGCCTGCCTGACGCTACTGCTACTGCTGCTGCTGCTGGGCCCGGGAGAGATGTGTTGTATTGATTTTCGTTTTTTGCGCGAGACCGAGAGAGAGAGTGAGAGAACAGGTGATGTCTGCTTAAGCGGCTTGTTTTTTTGTCATGTCGTTGTGGGTGTATAGAAGAGAGAGAGAGAGGGAGAGAGAATGCGGGTCAATGCGGTTGTTATTGGGGGTGTATATATATGTATGTATGGATGGATGGGTGAACTGATGAATGGAAGGGTGATTTTAAGCGTATAGGTGGGTGAGATTGGGTACTTGCGATGGTTAAGGGGGAGTTGAGATGAAGACGGTTGTGGTGAACGCGTTGATTCGAATTATCAGATCTGTTGATGGATATATATAGGTGTCCAAAAATTGACTTTTTTTAGCGTTTACATTCATTTTTTTTCGAAATTCTGTATATATATATTGCAAAAAAGTATATCTATAAAAGACACTTGAAATATCAATGATACTCCATGTATCACACGCCACGGTCAATCGTCTACTACCAATGTAGCACCTTTAATCACGCAACCGCGCCCGTAACCGACCGAAATTATCATCCATACATATACACTCGAGTGTGAAAAACATATTCCGATATACACACACACATACGTTATATATATATATATATATATATATATATATATATATACATATACACAATTTTCAGCCACGCGCGCGAAGCCCAATAACTTCTCTCTTTCTCTCTTCGGTAGCTTCACGCTTTCTCCCCCTTCTTCTCTCTCTCGCCACTCCCACCCCGACGTGCGATCGGTTTCCGATAAAAGCGCCGCACATATTTTTCTGACATATAAATTTTCATACATCACCCGTCTGTACCAATATATACCCCTCCCTCTATATAACTCATCGGTGTATCTTCTAACAAACCGTCATTGTGTATATATATATCTCAAAGCGCGAAAATTCAAAACTATCTCTCCCTTATACCCGCGAGAGCAAGTGACCCGAAAAACTTTCGATCGAGCGTGTGTGGTGGATTGCGGATGATGACGTCAGAAGGAGGTATAGAAGAGGAGGTGGAGGTGGAGATCAATCTGCATGCGCGCGGTGGTGTATAGTGTGTATATAGAGGACAGGCGCGGGAAATATCGAGCTTGGTGCGGAAGAATGAGAGAGAGAGAGGGAGAGGGAGACGATTGATACTGAGAGAAGGTGCGGTGATGAGAAGCGTGTGTGTTTATGTATATAGAGGCGATGTCTATTGATGGATCGGTTGTGTGTATATAGGTATGTGCGGGAGGTTTTTAGGAAGAGGGTGAATTTGAACGGAGAGCTTTTTTGGGGTGAACAAATGTTTTTACAGGGTAGAAGATGAGAGAGGATAACAGGATTGAGCACGTTAAAAGAAATATGTTTTTTTAAAGCTTTTATATTTTTAAAATGTGCCAAAATTTATAGAGTAAAAAAATACTATTCCATTTTGTATAATTAAGACAACGCACCCAACCTCGTTCAACCCCAACCGACCTTCACCAATAAAAAGAAGAAGACGAAAAAAAGAAGTTCAGTCCTCCCGATCGGTCTCCCCCTTTTTTTCTTCGAATCCACAAAACCACGACCTTCTCCCATCGTACCATCTTCACCCTCACCACGTCTCACCTCATCTCTCTCTCTCCCTTCCTCCCGTAAACAAATTCCCTCCCTCCTTTCACCCTCGTTCCTCCTATACATCGTACCCTCGATCTCTCTCTCTCTCACACAACGTTAGCACGGAAGATCCATATACACGTCCGAGCCTCGTCTTCCCGCCGCCGTCGTCGTCGTCGTTGTTGGGAGAGGGTGCGACGGCGAAGGGTTCACTGACACCCTATGCCGAGCGCGCGCGACTACGTCAAATATTCGGCAAGCAAGCGGGTAAGAGAGGGAGGGGAGAAAAGGCCGTCGCGACGACGAGGGTCGCGCGCGCGCGCGCGCAAAGGCGAAACCGAAGATGAAGGGAAAAAGAGAGAGAGAGGGAGAGAGAACAGGGTAAACGCACTCGGCCGACGTCGTCGTCGTCGTCGTCGCATGGGCGATGGATGGGAGAAAAGAGAGAGAGAGAGAGAGAAAAAAAAGGTGAGGGATGTATATATGTGGGTGCGTATATATAGGTTTTCTTTTGCCTGAGGGTTGAAGGGAATAGGTTTAACGGTATATGTATAGCGGTGGTGGTTGTTGGTGAGCAATATTATGATTTTTTGGTACTGAATTTTAAGTAGATATGTAAGCAGTCAAGTTTAACAAAATTATTTTAACAGAATGAATTAATGATACATTTTAAAAATTCGTACAATCGATATACATCCCAAACCATTTATTTTTTTTTTTAAACAATTATATTGAATAATGAATTAGGGTGAAATTTATAGCGTTCTAAAATAACCATGGAAATACATGTACATATAGTGAGAAAACATATCGAACAACCCGCAGTATCGACAATATATCTATTCCCGCGCGCGGCTGTAATGCGATAACGACGGCGCGATGGTAACGCGGGCGCGCTATCGCCGCGCATCGAGTGCAAGTTTTGATTGATTTTCTCCTCGATATATTATTACACGAGAGCTGGTTGCCACCTGTATATTCGTTGTTTCCTCTTCTCGACGTTCCTTGTTTTATCTCTTCTTCAAATTATTATTTACAACAGTATAGGTGGAAGTATTATAATGCGTTGAAGAGTGAGATGTTTTCGAGTTGGGGTCATGAAAGATCGATGTTTTGGAATGGATGGGTCTGAAGTTTTCAACGTTGGGACGCAACGAAATAATTTCTCACATATAAATAAAGTAGCTACAAATTTGAACAATACAGTTCAATCTTTATTATGATGTAGGGTGATGCTATAAAATGCTAAACACATGAGAAAATTCAAAATCTAACATAAAAATAAAAAAAAATTTGTAAATTTTTGTTGCACTCCAACGATGCAAACTTCAAATCCATTGGAATAGCAGTATGAGTGATTTTCGTGCTGAACCTGAGAATATCAAAGTAAATTAAGATACGTTTTTTTTTAGTTCAAAGAGATAAACATTAACGTGCTTAACGCTCTTTACAATCAAACAATTGTTTCACAACATTATATATATAAAAAAAATAGTTACACCTTATATACATCGAATTTTCCACACCTTACCTAAAAAAAACATATAATCTTCCAAAAATACCCATCACCTACCCAATACCCACATTTAAATATACCATATCCTACCACCATTATACAAACCCACCCATCCATATACTTGACAATCCTTCCCAAAATCAATACACATCCTCACACACATACATCGATCGCCTACCACACGCGTGCGAATGAAAAATTTCGTCACCCGCGTGTGCGCGCGCGCGCGTCGCAGCGCGAAAAATCGAACGTCCGCGCGCGCGCGCGCGGGGTACGCGCATCCTCCGCACACCTCTTCCTCCTCCTCTCTCGTTTCGCTCCTCGCCTTGACGGCGTATTGATTGCAGCCGTGCGCTCGCGCGCTCGCGCGCGCGCCCGGTGGCGGCGGTGGCACGCGGGAACACCGAGCAGTGCAGCGCGACTGTATAGGTGCTACAACGGCGGCAGCATCGATGCGTCGTGAGAGAGGATGGGTGGGAGAGAGATGTATATATATGTGTGTGTATGGTGAGGTATATATGTAGGTGTATGCGAATGTGTGTGCGTGTGATCGGATGAGACTATGTGGTATGGGGTCCTGGATGTGTAGGATGTGAAGGGATGAAAGAAGAGTTTTTTTTTAAGGGTGGAGGTGTGGATGTAGGTTTTTCTTTTTAGGGTTTGGTAAAGGAGATTACACAGGGTGTCATGTACTGCTATAGTCTTTTTTTTGGTTTTAGATGGTTTATTTTTTTGGTTGGATGTAATGTAGAGATAGGAAAAAAAACTTATATAGTTTCAGAAGTAACCAAAGTATAAGTATAATATAGTAATTATGAGCTGTAGACTGACTGGATTTCAGATGATGATGACAATGGGTTCATTGATACGACAAACTGCGTAGGGAATCAAAACAAGAGACCGAGAAAAGTAATTCCAAGAGGGGAAATGGATATGATGCGCTATAACTTTGAAGATGCCCGCCTCGACGTTGTATAACACAGCGAAATGATTTTATGAATGAAAATTATACGTATCATGGTTGCGAATAAAAGGTTTCGGGTCACCGGGTTTTAAAAAAACTTAAAATTCTCTCAAAAAAAAAAAAAAATTAACTGCGCCTTCGTCGCACACATTATACAATAATATACAAACAAAAGACGTTCAAGCCGATCGGATCGAAGTCGAAAGCTTTTTACTTAATTTGCACTTTCGCGTCAAGACCGAAGAGTTTTGAAAAACTTCACTTCAACGCTCAACAACCGCTTATCTAAACATATACACATATTTACCTCTCGTTAACCAAAAACATTAAACATTCTCTCTCACACTCTTGCGCAAAAACAAAAATCTTACATCATCACACCTATATTATAATACATACGTTTCCTCATCTCAAAACAACTTCCTGTATAAAACCATCAACATCCGATAAAAATAAAAAAAAAAATAAAAAAATTACGCAACCTCTCTCTGTCTCAAAAATCTCCTATACACCGCACCTATATATCACACACGCTAGAGCTCAACTCTCTCACACACCAACCCCGTTTCTGTTTCCATCCATCCATCCTTCGTCCGATCGTATATATACATACACCTATATCTATACGTTCAGCGCAAACTCTCTCTCTCTCTTTCTCCCTTCTCCTCTCTGTCCTCGTTCCAACTTGCGCGCGCGCGAGACGCTGCTGCTGCTGCTGCTGCTACTGCTCCGCTATGCTGCACTCGCGACCTCCGCATTGTGTACTCGACAGCGCGACTGTGAACATCATCGTCGTTGCTTATACCACTTGCTATATACATATATACACATCGTGTGAATGAATTAATCGATCGATCGTGTTTGGTGATAATACATATATACATGATTGTGAAGTGCTGTCACAACAATGATGCTGTTTATGACGAAGATAATGCTAGTGATGATGATGATGCGAACGAGTGTAGACGGTGTTGTAGGAAAATCAGTGTGACGGAAGTGTAAGAAGAAGAAGAAGAAAAAGAAGATAAGGACCAACGACAATGATGATGATGAAGAGAAGTTGGGAGGATACGTCAAAGATGCGCAGGAAGCAAGCACGGCTATCCTGGGGTATCGTACCGGAGCGGCAGCAGCTACCGCTCGGCCGGCGTTATTGCACCTAATATATACACAGAGAGAGTGAGAGAGAGAGATACGTATATATATATACATTGAAGAAAGAGATAGAGAGAGAGAGAGGAGCGCACACGTGCGCGCGTGCGCTCGCTCGCGTTGGCGCGCTTCGCCAAACCAAAACAGGAAGAGAGTGAGTGAGTGAACGAAAGCGCGCTCGTGGTGTATACATATACGCGCTCGATTGCATTATTATTATACATACACACGGACAGACATACACACATATAAGTGGCTATCAGAAGATGCGAATACCAAGGTACATCAACAGCCGATTATTAAACGGCCCAGTTGGATTATTACTCTCACGTTGTTGTCACCACCAGCGTTCCAGTTAAAAAAACTGTTATACACGATGGATTGTTGCAACTACGTGCAGCCTTACGCTCAGGCTGGTCATCATCATTATTACCATCATCCACCACCGCCACCACCACAATCGCCTCATATACCTCTACACCATCATCCTCAGCATCAACAGCAATTGTTACAACAACAACAACAACATCATGCGCAGCAACTACCACAACAACAGCAGCAGCTGGGCCAGCAGCAATACTGTTACGGTGAAGCAGCAGCCGCCTACGCTTATAATAACGGCCCGGCGGCGATCGAAGGCGCCGCTGGGGGTGGTGGTGGTGGTGGTACTGGTGGTGGTGGGAGCGCCGCGAGGTACAGCGCGACTAATGCTGCTGCCGCCGGCTGCAGGCTACTGCCACCTGCCTATCCGACCGGTGAGTCCGTGCGAGATGTGCGGGAGAGAGTAGTGATCGATGCGTGAAGGGTTTTTTTTTGAGGTGGGAGGGAAGGGTAGAGATGGGTGGGATGAGGAAGGGTTGGGGTTGGTTTTGAAGAGGTGAGCGGTTTGGTAGGTGAGGGTGTAAGGATAGATGAGAATCTTTTTTGTTTAGGAGGTAATGATGATGGGAAGGGAAGAATTAGGTATATTTTTATGTTTGTTATTAGGAAGTCGATTTGAATGGTATTTTTTTTATGGCTTGTGGAAGTTGGGTGAATTTACGAGGGGTGACGGTAAATGTGTGCCAATAGATGAATGGGTGACATGGTATATTATTAGGTGGAACCGATGAATGAGATTATTTATTTTAAAATGTTTTATAAGCCAGTTTGGTAATAAGGCGAATGATTAAGTTATTATTATAGTGCGAGAAAGAATTGGGATTAGATGAATAATAGGTCGTGTATTATGTGAGCTGTCTGACCGTACCGTGCCCTCTTTCTACTGATCCTATATACTCGTATGTTGATACAGCTTGCTTTCAGTATTCAAATGTTTCCTAATATTCCTCATAGGTTAAAACGCCATTTTTTGTATATTTTATGTTAAATTTAAGAATTTTTTAAGTTAACCATTTAACCTAACCTCAACAACTGCAAAATGATGCGAAAAATCAATGATTACATGAATTATACGTTAAGAAAACTAGATTTTTTTTTCATAATAAAATATCCATTTCTTGCATACTAAAAAAGGGTTGGAAAAATCGACCCCTATTGGTATTCTTTCAGAAAATTCTATCCACTTTAAATATAAAAGCTCAAGGTCAACGTAATCGCTACAATCCATTATATTTATAGTTGTGACGCTCATTACCCTCATTCAAATATAGTTTTACCCATTTATATACCTCCAGACAATTATCGATTTAATCAATATACCGGAGTGTAAACAAACGCGTATCCGCTATACTTTTTATATATAAGCACACTCTCTTTCTCTTTTAAGACCGTGATGCTGTAGTAGGGGAAATTTTGTTTACTTCAATCAATCAAACTTATATTATCCTGTAAACATGCGTGATTTTGTCGTTTAGATTTATAATCAAACATATACATCTCTCTAATTACACACCACAGGTCCCCCCAACCATGATACCCTGCACACTTGAACTTACATACACATATCCTCATCCTTCTTCGCCGCAAGCCTCAACCTCATCTTGCATTCAATACCTCCTAACCTTTTCACCACACCTCGACAATAGCTTATACGACCCTCTCCAAGAGTCAACTTCCCCCCTATATGTGGTAGCCACCGAAGCATTGCCCACAAATATTTGCCAAGTCCAAGCTCCTCTCTCTCTCCTTTTCCTATACATACATACATACATACGTACATAATGGAAAGCTCGGTATATAATCAGCGAACGCTTGCACAATCCTCTATATATACGATGATGGTAATTGGACGCGTCGAAAATTAAAATGACAATAGGGGTGGTGATCTTCCGATGTCGCCGCGCGTGAATGAGAGTAATTTTAGAGAACGTTCCGTGCGGTTCACTTGCGTTGGGATGTATATAGATTTTATCCGGTTAGCCTGATTACGAAACGAAGAGGAGGAGGGGACGCAGAAACGTTTGAAAAGTTCGGTTTTTTTGTAAGCGATGCGGGGTTATCAGAGATTAAGCTGCGGGAGAGAATGAGAGAGTGACGTATAGAGAGGTGAAGTTCTCTTATGTGTGGGGACTATTCATTCGGAGAGAGGTATTTTCTTTTTTGGATGGGTTATCGGACAAGGATGGAAATTATGTGCTGTTGTTGTCGTATTTTTCGTTTGTTAAGAGAGGCTTTTTCGTGTGCTAATGCGAGATGTATAGGTTTGAATGGAAAGAATTGAATTTAAAGAGTTGGGCGTTTTTTTTCTTCCTTTAACTTGATATTATAATGGTTGACCTGAATTCTTTTTTTTGTCGGATACTTTTAGTTTTCTATATTATACTAAACTTTATGAAAAATACAATATTTAGTTGTATTAGTATTATCGATTCGATTGGAGATATTTAAATCATCTAGGGCTGTTATCATTTTATTTACTTTCATTAACTATACCAAAACGGTATTTAAGATGAACATACAACGACGAATATTCGCAAAAATATTAACAATTATTAACAACCAACCTCATTCCCCTATTTTTTTCATACAATACACCAAACATCTTACCCTACACCCCTCTTCATATACACGCGCGTATTTACCGCACGAGGCGCGCGCGTACACAATAACAGCGCATTTCACGGTAATTAAGTTTTTTCATCCACTTCTTTGCTCCGTCGAGGCGCGCGCCATTCATCCTTACATAAAAAAAAATTGTACACTCATACATCCACCCACCCACCTACATCTATACACTCTATAGTATACAACAAAGTAGAGTAGTAGGTTAATCCTTGTGCAATTCGCAGCATTGATTATAATTTTCTACTTCTCTTTTCTTTTCACCCTTTAAGAGCACACACCACACACTAATGCATATAAAAGTATCCCCCACGAGTGTAGTAATCTTAAGGTCGCGTTCGTGATGTGTAATTGCCGTTAATGCAAACATATTAAATAGAGAGAGAGACTGGAAGTTTGCACGTGTATATGCGGAGGACAAATTGCACGGTATATAGAGAGTCTCTCGTTAATCACGATGCCAATGTAATTAATCCAAAAGTTCTTATGCGATATCTCCGCGTAGGCGAGAGAATATATAGAGTATATAGACTCACTCACGCGGTAATTTAGCTAGCGCTATACGCGCGAGAGAATGTATTATATGTATATATAGCTGGTAGTCGCCGCGCACTGTTAATTATCACTTTTATTGTGTGGACGCCGGGTTTGCTGCTTGTTTGCATTAACGCTGTTGTAAAGCGGGATAGGTCGACTGTTATTATTTTATTTCATCTCGTGCGGACTTTGTCCAGCGGGTTATATTGACGTGATATAACATTTGCATTTGTGTGTATATGTGTATATGAATGTATGATAATTTAGCTGTCGCTCATTTCGCGTATTGACCCGTGGTGTATATGTGGTTGTTGTACTTTTGCAGAGAAAAATTTAAGTTATTGCTCGTTACGGATAGAGGTGAGCTGCGTTAATAGCATATAGAAGTGAGTATAATAGCTGTAGTCTAAAAGGCTGCTTTATGGTTTTAAATATGAGTGTAATTAATTTACATTAGTGTGCGGTTACAATAGGTGAATAGTGTCAAATTGTTAATATTTCATACTTTGTAATGCAGGCTTTTAATAAATGCATCCTATTCTAATCAACTTTTTCCGTCACTATACCCACATTATCAACTTCGTCATTATCGATCTCTCAAACAGATTCCAATTCCGATCCACCACCTTAAAATCAAAATATAGGTCAACAGCCAAACCGCTATAAAAAAAGGATTCAACTATACAAAACCATCTAAAAAAAAAAACAAAAATTTCTCCCATACCCTCACCACACCCCGCATCTTCAAATTAGCTGGCCGCAAATCTCGCGGGCGCAAAGTCCTTTCACCAGCGAAGAGAGAGAAGAGGGCATTAACCCTCGTCGTCGTCCCCTCCGTATGTCTGCTGAGAGGGAGCCACGATTTTTTTCCCTCTGCCTCACTCTCTCTCTGTCTCTCGGTGTGTACAACGATAAGGGAGAGAGATTGTTAGATATATAGGTATATGTATATATATAAATGTCGTGGGAGGATTCGGAGGTAGGATCGATGAGGTTTGTGTGAGAGGAGGGTTGACGAGGATGAGTGAGTGGAAAAGTTTTAGGGTGAAAGTATATATATAAGAGAAGTTGGAAAGACCGTGCGGATGTTGTTGAAAATGTATAGTATAGGTGGTTGGTTTCGCGGAGATTTTTTTTCTTTTTTTATGAATGTATTGTATATATATTTATATATAGAAATGATTAGAGCGTTAAATCTTGGTCAGTGTATATAGGGTTAACCTGTGAGTAATCCATATACAAATCCTTTGCGAATCCTTCCGAAAAGGGTCAAATCCTCGTGTCAACATCGTGTGCTTTCGGTATACTATAAGCTTAGATGCCCTCAATAAGATTAAATAACCGCAACGTTAGAGCAGAAATTTCTCCATAAAAATTAACGTTCGAAATCAAGCAATCGTAATATAGATATGGCTACACGCATGCGCGTGAATGAACGACCGAACCGCTTATGAATCGGCACTCGTTTCTTCAATGGGTACATATATATATATCTTATACACCACCGCGAAAACAAGCGTACGCGCGTTCGCTTCGATTTGAATAAACATCTGTTGAGCTGAATGGAATTTTCCCCCTGGAATGTATTTCTTTTCGCTTCTATTTTCGTATAGCCTCTCAAAGAGATATATACATTTTTCCTCTCTTTCTCGTAGTGAATGAAGAATGAAACGCAACTGCTCACCTTGAATTATAACGTTGTGTCTGCGGATAGGAAGGAGAATAATATATTGCATTGTGGTATCGAGATGTTGATTTTTTTTTTAAATTTTTAGAAAGAGAAGAGCTATGTTGAATTCATGGATTTGGAAATTCAATGTGAATGAAATAGTTATATAATTAAAGGATTCCATTGTAGAGTACCACCGCAATTTAAAATTTACGTTTCTTAATGGATAGGCATAGTAAATTAACGGTTTGCAGGTTTCAACGTTCTTGTATATAAAAATATACTGACCGTTAGCTTGAATTTTAGGTGATGAATAAACTAGCTGGGTTAATTATCATGTGCTGAATTTTTAGGGCAAACTCGTCTGCTGGAATTTTGTAGGAATAGGATATTGTCTTATAAAAAAAAAAGTAAAATTTGTAAAAGAAGTATTTACATAATTTTATAGATGGCGACGACTGAGCCTAAAATATAAGAAACATTTTTTCTCCACACGCAAAAGACTACGCACACCTCTAAGCGATACCGATACATCCTATATCCTCCCAAAAACCCTCCCTAATAATAACCCCGTCAATTACATCACCCCACACACTCTAATCTACCATCAATTCTCAATCTATCTGTTCCAGACTACGTGTACAACCCAAAAGAGGCCCGGCTACGTAAAGCAATGCGCGAGCAAAGTCGCGAGTTATCACGTTCAACGACGTCAACGCCAAACAGCAGCAACACCAACATCAGCAGTAATTCCAACACCTCGAGCAACACATCGTCTTCTACATCCTCAATCCTAGGCCCAAACGGAGCGACAGCAGCAACAGCATCAGGGATGTCCCCGTTGCCGGGCGCTGGCTCCAGTGCAAATCGAATAATCGCCGGGCCATGGTTTCCGCTGAGCAGTGGTGGTGGTAGTGGTGGTGGCGCACCTCCACCGGCCACTCATCCGAAGCCCATTCTCTCGCCCAGGGTAGGCCAATCGATAATACACACACATATATATATACCGTGGCACTCCCACATTCGCGCGTATGTAGAGCAGAGGCCGTTGCTGCTGCTGCTGCTGCTACCGGGCTGCCACGTGACGGCCCGATTGATTTATCTCCGCGAAGCGGCGGTGGTGGTATATAAGCGCGAGGCAGCAACGCGAAATTCCGTAACGGGGTGGGGAGGAGTTGGTGGTGTAGTATACGTTGATGGTAGGGGTAGTAGGGGTAGGAGAGAGAGAGAGAGAGAGAGAGAGAGGCAAGATGCTGCGAGAGGTGGTGGTAGTGGTCGTTCTTTTCGGGTCGATCCTGAGTGGAGATTGTTAGGGTGGGGGGTGAGTGAGAGAGAGAGGGAAGGAAGGGTTAAGTGGAGCTGAGGGAGGGTTTTGTTGTTGCGGTGATTATTGGGGGGGAATAGAAGAGGGCCTCTCGAGCATGCTAGCATTGATTTTTAAGTGATTATCGAGGGAATTTCAATTTTTCTTTTCGCGGATATTGTGTATATATAGGTCCATGTCATCGAACGATTGCTAGCTCTAATTAAAATTCAATTATACATCGTTAAACATCTTTTTATCTATACATATCTCGAAATAACTATACGTTCTCGCATAAATATATCGGTCTCCGAAAAAAAAACAATTCTACTTCCGCTACCCAGCAATACGATACATCTTTCCGAATTAGCGCGATATTTCTACCACCACCACTCACCGGAAAGAGAAGAAAAAAAATAACCAACAGTACATCACCAAAACCTCTTCTATCCCCTATTATCGTACCGACCCCCCGGCGTATATACACACACACACATTCCAATTCTTTATCGCTGCGGATACATTTCCCTCGTTATTTCTCGACACACGTCTGTTATACGCTTTTTCGCTATACTATTACGCGTTGCATCGTATATGTCGTGGATTATCTTTCTATCGTTATTCCATAGTACTTTATTAGCGTGCGATGCTTCTTATTTGCAAACAAGGGTACCGTTTCATTGAGCAATTAAAGCTTAATAAACCAATAATAAAAAAATTAAAAAAAAAAAAGAATTGCGATCATAAATCGACCCAATATCATGACGGTAATCTGGTTCCTTATACGCATCCCCGCGGCGTTTTGAGCATTTTTCAACGTCTTAAAAAAAAAGAAAGAAGCTTTATACAACACTGCGTTCGCGCGTGCCTATCGTTTCTCTCTCTCTCTTTCGCGCTCGCGCAAACTCTTCTTTTGTCTCGGAGGTGTCATAAAGTCCGCTTGAAAACGTTTTAAAGACACTTTGACAAACTCGCTTCGCGCGCTACCTGAATACTAACATTCTCTCTTCGCTTGACAAGATCTACTTGTAATTTCTTAATTCGCAGCTATTCTTCTTGTGAAAACGTCGTTAAAACCGTTGTATTACAAAGCACTATAACGATCTTGACAAAAGTGGCGCTGAAAAGCCATTAAAATTTGATACTAAAAATTCGATTATAGTACTTATAAATTTTCCATATATACATTTGCAACTCATCATCGAACGTTCGATTTTCTTGAACCGGAGAAACGTGAACAAGTATAATTGCATATAATGTTGTCCATAACTACTATAAAGGTGGCTGGAAATGTTACGTTTATCTTTCGTTCGCATCATGCCAAAATGCGATCCTGTTGTTGAAAAGCGTTTTCACGTATATACGAGCAAATGTTTGCGCGGAACGTCAAAATTGAATTTAAATGCAAATTGTTCTCTCACGGAAACTCGACTGTTCCTCGTTCTTTTTATTTTTATTTTTTTAATTAAAAAGTTTACAACCTTAACTTTAACGAACTCGATTGCAGCTAAACCTAGAGTGTGAGAGAGAGAGGGAACGAGGAAAGGGCTGTTTACGCAGCGATAAAAAAAAGAAGTGAAACTTTTTTTCAATTTACGCTATACGAAACGAAATTAAATCACGCTCGCGTTAACGAGAAAAGCTAAAATAAAACCTAAAAATCTCGGTACCGTAGTATATATATATATATATATATATATATATACTCTCGGTACCGTAGTATATATATATATATATATACTACGGTTCTTGCATTTATTCTATATAGCAGCAGCTACGAACGTTTTGTAAAAAAAAAAAAAAATAATAATCAAATCCACAGGTGATGGCAGCACACCAGCGTACATTGGACAAGACGAAGGACGCGATACGCAAGCAGCTTGAATGTGGCGGTGGTGGTTCAAGTTACCCTGGGTCTGGATACCCAGGTGACTACGCATCATCCGGTGCTAACGTCCCGGTCGCGCCAACGGATAACAGTGGCGATTACTGCGCTGTGAGCGACTTCGCCGACGGCCAGAAATGGCATCACCCTTATCAGGTGATCATTACACCTCCCACCTTCTCTTCTATATAAGCCAGTGTAATCGATATATAACACACCAGGGCATGTGGGACGTGTGATCAATCGATTTTTACAGGCGTGTAGTATATACATACGTGTGGCGCGCCTTTTTTTAGATGGTATATGGTGTAATTGCGTTTTCAGCGCAGTGGGGGTATACAATTTGTCGGAGAATGGAAACATGGGGTGGTGGAATTTTTCGCTTGATTAAGGGATTGAAAGGGTCGGAGAATAGGGCGAGGTTTGGAATTTTTGAATTGCGTCGTGGTTAGGTGGGTATTGTCGCGGTAAATACGGTCTATTATTTTGTAAATTAACTTTTTTTTTATTCAATTATACTATGTGATCGAGGTTTTGTAGTTATATAACTATTATACTATTTAATGTCTCTGTGAAAAAGTGTACGTGAAAAATTCATAGAATTAAGAATAATAGAATCAAATGTTAGAATAGTCTTTCTAAAAAATTTCTCTGTTATTTTGTTGGCATTGTAGATTATTTGGCATTAATATTTAGTAATATAACTTTTTAAAAAGGTATAGACAAATTACAATACGGTAGGAATAAGGTTTACTAATCGTTTTACTTGTCGTACATTCATATAGGAACAATGATCTCTTTGCAATTACATAAAAGAAATTTATCGAACACAATTGATAACAAATACCTGGCTATTATCAAATCAACGGTATATAAATATTAACTAAAAAACAAAAAAACATCATCATCTAATTGCAGAACGGAATAAACGCCTACCACTCGCGGAGCGCCCTCATGTCGAAAATGAGCAGTCTGCACAGAAGCATGCAGAGTCCGGTGCCCCACGCGGGTGCCCCATCTTGGGGCCAATTTTGCAACGTACCCTTCTGTAAGTATATCCGCATCTTACCTCTATATATATACTTTTTCAATCACATCTAACTAAACTTTATATATACTTCTCAAATGAAAGCAACGAGCCAAAGCGCGATGATGCGCAGCAACAGGCACATGGTCTTCCTACAAGAGCAACAGCAGCAACAGCAACAACAACAGCAGCAACAACAGCAGCAACAACAACAACAACAACAGCATTGTGGATACCCGACAGCATCTGCTGCTGCTGCCGATGAGATGCAGATGTCTTATGAGGCCAAAATGCAGGATGAACTTGCACGACGCCTGCACTCGTCTTACTCCGCCGCTGCAGTGTCCTCCCAGGAGGATCAGCAGGTAATTTTGTGGTTTAAGGGTTCGCATGCGCGTTGATTAAGTTGGGTGGATCGGGGAAAGTTTGATTTGGTTGCATGTTGGAGGAAGGTTGAATATAGATTGGATTTGGGTATGTGAGATTACTTGCAGAAAATTTTTGATAGCTTATATGAGTTTTTAGTTTTATTTTTTATTTGATAGTTTTGAATGTTCGTAGGATGGTTTTGACTACGATAATTTGTAAATATTTTCGTATTTGGAGTTGAAACTTGAAACTTATATCGTTCTTTGGAAATCTCTTGAGATATTATTTTTATATCACGTAAAAACAATTAAAAAAAAGACATTGTTTAAGACTCAAAATATAATTTATATTCAAAGATTTGTTACTGTGAATTAATAAATCAATTGTGGTAACAAATTAATAAAAAAAACTAAAGATCGTTCGTTTAACATAAAAAATATTAATCATTAAACAAACGATACACAATTTAACCAGTTTACACCGTCAATACTCATTACAGTTGTACTGATCTCTCACTAAATTCTTAAAATACCTTCACACAAGTCCAACGTGCAAGTATATCACACCAAAACAACAGCACTACGATATAAACCTCGCTGTGAAAAATTTTCCCGGCCGCGTGTACAAGCGCGCGGGTATTGATTTCTCACATCCTTAACGCGGCGCCTCGTTCACTACCTGTACACTGACGTGTATGTGTGTTTCGTCGCATATTCTGCGCGCGCGCGAATTTCGCGCTAATATTTGAAATTGTTGTTGTGGCTGGAAAACGAGCTAGTGTTTGGGAACACTCGAAATCTCATTGTGAAGTTGTTTGCTCAGGCGAAACAAATGTGAGTGTGTGGTTTGGTTGAAGAGATATAAAAATATTTTAAAATGAAGAGGAATTAATTTGTGAACGGTTATGTAGTCGCAGTTTTTAACAAATTGTATGTTCAAATTCAGAGGAAAAATTATTTTTACATGTTTTTTCAGTACAAAAATGAAGTTTAAATTGATTTATGTTGTATGCAAAAATGAAGTATTGAAAATTTAATACTAATACAATTCAGTTAAACGACTTAACTGACTTCGCAATGTCAGTTAACATGCCACGAAATTCAATATACGAATATTCAAAACTATTTTCACTATTTACATTGGCAGCCCACTTTCTGCTATATCGTTTTCAATAGAATGAAAAAATAAATTAATTACTCTCATAATCTGAACTATTTACGATTCGCCAACCTTTTCCAGGTAAAGAGTCCACTAACGGGCCTCCACCTGGCGCAGCTCCCACACGAGGAGCCAAAGCACGCCAATCTAAGCAACGGCCACCACCACCACCATCACCATCCCCACCACCAGCAACCGCAGCATCACCACTCCCACCACCTTCCTCCCCACCAACCACATCCACAGCATCAACCACTACCCCCACCACCAGACGACGGCCCAAGGTGGGGCACACCTCGGCCTTCATCGGTCGCCAGCTCATCCTGCACCACGGATGCGATCCTTGATCGCGATAGCGATTCCACACCTCAACAACAACAACAACAGCAGCAACAACAACGTTCATCGACCTCCAATAGTAGCAGCAAGCAACCATTACCAGGCTTCCAGCAGGCATTTGGGTCAACGGAGATAGGACGATTCTCACGTTCGGAGCTCTTCGCCAGTCTCGTCGAGGCTGCCTCCAACAGTACCAATAATGTGAGTAGCAACAGTGGCAGCAGGTCCTCTGAATCCGAGGAACCCTCAACGCCAACCCAACAACAACAGCAACAGCAGCAGCAGAGGTTCGATCCAACTGACTGCCGCTCGCCCTCGCCTGAGCAGCCGCTGGCCGGCGCTGGTGGCAGCTCCTATGGGTACAATAATAATAATAGTCAGGAAAGCATTGGGATGGTCATGCCAAGGTGGCATAGTCCATATGCTGGCGCGATAGGTAGTGAAATTTAAGGAAGTGAAGGATGAGGAGAGCATATAGGTGGTTGTGTGTATAGAGGACTTGAAGTGGTTATAAGGGAAAGAGGTTATATATAATGGGGTGGACGATGAACGAAGTCGAGAAAGTATTAATATCGTGATGTGTGCTGAGGAATGAGCTTGCTGCGGCTGTCTCTGAAAGTAAAATTTGCGGTGATAAGTGGAAGGCTCTGAAGGTCTAAATGGATCAAGAGATTGACGGTGAAGTTTGAATTTATTAAGTTGAAATGATCACGTGGATAATATTACTATCCAAGAAATAAAAAACGCCATGGAATGATGATATGACAAAAAATGGTAATTTTTTTTATGAAATTTTTCTGGACTAAACTGGTAACTCATAATCGGCTTTTCACTGTGAATTTTACTTTTAGAGATCATCCTTTTTAAACTCAAAGATTAAGAAACCAAATGAGTACCAGAACTCGGTACTCCAATGGTTGTACTTGACTTGATCTTTTAAATTCACGAGATAATGGCTTTTGTAAAATTATATTTGAGATTGTTACTCAATCCAAAATAAGAGTATCAATTCTATTTCTGCCAATATTTCGTGAACAGATGTGTAGTAACATTGTGAGAATAACATTTTTTGTATTTGAAATATGCATGAAATCTTTAATAAGCGAGTATTAATACTTCTGTAAATATTAAAAAAAAGAAAAGAAAGAAAAATGTGAAGTTCAGAATTTGTCCATCCCAACGTGCAGTGGAAGTAAAAAAAAAATTATAATTCGAAGAGCCGGACTCGAAGTGATCGCGGCAACGTTGGCATTAAATAAAGCTAGAAAAAGTTTATCAATAATGTAGTTCTCAATATTACATTATATAAAATAATACAAAACATGTTACGTAATTAATATTGTAGTTAGCAATATTATCGATTATCGTCTCGTCGAAGCTAACGTCGTGCTTGTTCACTTCGGGATTCCGGCGCGTTTGACGAATTGTTATAAAAAAAAAAGAGTCTTCTCTGCCGCTCATGAAATCCCTGAATTCTGTGCCATATCGACGTTTTAATCAAATTCGCTCTAGGGGAGCTAAATGTTTGAGCTCCTTTTAGATCTTTTACTCGTGCAGCGTGTAACGATAGAAGATTTAATGGATTTTAGAAGTTTATTTACCTTGGATAGTAGTTACATGTAATGGCTATATAGGACAATGATATGTTGTTGAATCTGTAAATTTTATGATTTTTAATTATTATTACTATTCATGATTTAGAGAAACTTTTTGTTGAGAAATATATGACTATTTAGCGATGAAGCTAGTTTGTATAATAAAGTACAAAAGGATTCTGTTAAAAAATTGTAGAAGCGTTAAGTTATTGATTTGAAGCCATCGGTTCTAAAATTAAATTAAGATTCTATTATGTAAGAAAGATCGATATTCAATGACATATAATCTAAATGTTACATTAACTCGCTAACAAGGTGATGGTGGGAAAAGAGTTTTTAGATGAAAAAAAGTAAAATAACGAATCGCCGTTTTTATCTCGATCTTTTATTATTTTTAACGTTTACTCAAAGTTTTACAAAAGCTTGACTAATTTTATCAAGTGTTGTCATCGCAACACACGAGAGACATACATAATATACAAAATACACAACGAGATCAAACCAAAAATGCCAAACTCGCAACAATCATTATATATATTGAATATATATGTATAATAACGCGTATAATCAAAGCACTTATACATTATATACATTTGCCGACGATATATGGCAAAATTCGCGCGGAACTCTTTTCTCAGCTTCTCGATTACTTAAATGAAATAAGAAACAAATAAATAAAACAAAATAATAAACGAATAAAAGTATGACAACATTATAGTTGTTACGATTTATTCGCACTTCAAAGAAAGTACCGATGTTGGAGTGAGAGATTTATGCATTTTGAAAGAAGAAAATTAAAAAAAGAAAAAAACGAATAACAAGAGCGCGGCGGTAAATTCGTAGTTACGAATTGTATACGTGTTCCTTTCCTTGTCCCCCCGCGCGTGGCGAGATAAGAGAGAGAGAGAGAGCTGTGCTGTGTAAAATGTATATGATGTGTGTATGTATGTGTGAGAGAGAGAGTGAGCAAAAGAGAGAGCTAGAGAAATTAAGCGAATATACTACGGAGAGTGACAAAAGATGAGATGAATATTAAAACGACACACAGCGTCTTTATCCAATCGTTATAACATTTCAATTGGTTATCAAAATTGTGCCTTTCGATCGACTGGACATATATACACATTAATTAAGTATTATTATAATTATGTTAATTAAGGTGTACGATACGGTGCGGGTTAAGTTGCTCGCATCCGCCTCCCCTTTCCCCATGATTCATTGTAAACGAATTTTCGACTTAATCGTATTATTACATAAGACCTTCGTGGAAATGTCTCATTGGAGCAGTTCAGTTGTATATTTGCAGCTCACATGGAGCTTCTGTACACGTATAATTAAGGTACTTTCGTTGGCCGATCGATGCCTCTTGCGTTACGTAATTTAAGTGCTTATTATTATATTTATTACAATAGTGCAGACAATCTCTCATTTACAATGGAAACATCCGAATGATTATTCTATTATAATTTTAAGTGGATTTCCCATCGAGGATATCAAACAAAGTAGACGAAATTTATATAACCTACCGATATTTAAAAAAAAAATAACGATTTCGATTATTCGTGTAATCTGTAGTTCTATTTAAGAGTGAAAACCTTTGAAGTCGTTTAAACTGTGGTAAAAATGTTAAACATATCCAACCAAACAGAATATGGTTAATTTTTCATTTTAGATTTTCTTTGACTACGATTTACATAAACCTGGGTAAAAATATTAAAACTACTTGAATCGAATTATTAATAATTAATTGTTGGCGAGCGATAAAGTGATAAATAACTGAAATGGAGAACGCTCCATTTTTTGTTTTTAGATTCAAATATTCATGATTCCAATATTATTACAAGTTTTTATTATAACTTAATGTAAATTTACTGTATTTTTGACATCAGATTTGGATTCAGTGTCGAAAAATACATCGGAAATGTATATTTGCACTTCCAAATAAAAAAAAATTGAGACGTGTGTACACAATACCTCTTAAATTCAACATATATGTTGTTTTTATGATGAAACGAGATCATCCAGTATTAAAAATACGATTTTTTTCGAACTTAAAATTTTTAACGTGGACTGTTCCCTTCTGGACCGTAACACCAGTATACTGGCGCAACCCATGATCGACACGAATTTGAGGGTGATATGCTCCCTCAAATTCCGGCCCTCTAAAGGTTAATTTATAAGTAACGAATAAACTTGTCAAAAGTTAACAAAACTTAACTAGTTTTTAGCTAAATTATCGTTAACAGTTTAACATTTTTTAATTCTTTGAGCATTTCTAAGTTTGGATTATTTGAAGTTTAAAAATTACAGCTCAACCATAATTTATTACGTTACTATATATTTGTACGATAAAATGCTAAAACACTACCCACTTTACCAATGATTTCGCAGGTTTTCACTCTTAAAACCACATGCAAGCGTAGATAAAAAATCCACAAGACATACAAAGAATACTGAATGAAAAAAAAATAATCAAATGCAATTGCGTATCGAGTATGCGAAGAAAAAAAGAAGACAACTCACACAGGTACACACACACCTATATAATCAAAACCTAACGAAACGAGAGATGACTTTACCGCGTATACATAATAATATATACGGACGACGATCTTTAACCGAGCGAAATATATACCGATAACCGAGGAAGGAAGAGAAAATGAAGCAACAAAATGCAAAAAAATTCTACGTGTTAACGATTTTATTATTGTTAATAAGTTATTATAATATTTATTACCAAAAGATTAAATATGTGATAAAAGATTATATTATATATACATATATATATATATAAATATTATATATATACATAAAGTAAAAAAGAAAAAAAAATTGACAAATGATCTAGTAGAGATTCTAGCGCGACGTGATTCAAAGTGTCGCGTCATGATATATACACAAGTAACACGAAGAAACAGATCCACACACATACACATAGGGGAGGGGATAGAGTTGAAACGACGATGAGTGCGACGCTGAATGGGGTGGGGGGGGGGGAGACAATAGGCCGTAAAGCCTAATGTTTAAAAAAAGGGAATAATCGGTCCCTCTTTCGGGGAACTCAGTCAACTGCGAGCGCATTAATGCACTTTAATAATTAATAGATGTTAATATTCGTTCGCCGCGAGTCGGCGGATAATGAAGCTTATTGCGCGGCAGGCAACCAACAAAAATTAGGTAATGTCGATAACTGCACTGTACTCGGATTCCCAACGGGCTTCCAAACACAGAGCGCGTATAAAAAAATAGGAAAATATACGTCCTATATATGTACAGCTGATGTTCTTCCGTGACTATGGTGATTTTTTTGTATAACTTCATGAATAATTATATGGGTTTTAAAGGGTTTGTTTGGAACAGAATTTTTTTTTTTTTTTTTTAAGTTAATGTTTTAACTGAGGAGAAATTTTAATTTAAAACGATCTTTTATTATAGAAGCGAAATTTATAAATGAATTCCTTACGTGGTGTTTTTTTCAACGATTTCTAATTCTAATTGAATTGTTAAATTTATTATTATTTTTAACAATGAATGGGCATTATGAAAATGTTTCTACATACATTGCATGTAAATGTAAAGCCTCATGCATAAGAACTTGTTATATCATAAACTAATAACAACTAGATATTTATATTATTTTATTCCAGATTATTAACTTTTTGTTAGCTTTTATATTTGTTAAAAATTAAGATTACTGTTCTCAACTGTTGCATTTGCCAATGTCTTCAATGTCCAAATGTCCTCCATATTCCAAGGATATATAATTTATAATAATGATGCGTCATTTCTAAAAAGCCGAAATCAAACAATTGATTGAGTTCCTGCGAATGACGATGTGACGGTCGTGACGCAGAAAGAAGAAAAAAAGTTGATACGGCGATCTGTATAAAAAAAGTACCTATGTTAGATGTATAAATATTACGAAAAAAAATATATATACACACGCGTAGTGTTTGAGACGGTTCATCGACAATTCACGCTGAAACGAGCAGAAAAAAAAGAAGTAATGAGAAAAGCCACAAGAGAGAGAGAGAGAGAGAGAGAGAGAGAGACACACCTATCCTGTACCTACAATGGGACCAAATGATTTCTTTCTCTTTCTATAGCTCGACGCGCGCGTTTTGATGAAGAAAATTTCGCGTCCTCGTAAAAAAAATACACACATTTACATACACATCCCATACATTATAACTTCTTTGGTTTATCTATAAGGAAAAAGAATAACGAAAAATAAAAATGTATAAGAATCATTGCGTCTCGAGCTTCTCGCGGACCTTAATTTACTTTCGGATGCCTACATACAATTCTGGAGGGGATATGACACGCGATATATACATATGGCCAAGTCTCTGTCAAATCGAGAGGTCAAAAAATGGATTTTCTTGAAATTCGCAGAAAATGTTCTGCTATACCAATTCTGGATATCCCTGAACTTTTTAAAATTTTTTTGCCCTATAGTTTTGGAGATATAAAATGCTTCCCTGAGGAGTTATAAATTAATGAAAATCGCTCAAAAATGCAAAAAATCATCAAAATTCAGTTTTTGACCTTTTATATCTCCAAAACTACGGGTCAAAAAAATCTAAAAAAAATTCAAGGATATCCAGAATGGATAGCAGAACATTTTCTGAGAGTTTCAAGAAAATCTATTTTTTGACCTCTTGATTTGACAGAGACTTGGCCATAATCATTTTTTATCTTCTTTATGATGAAAATTCGTGTTTTTCGACGGAAGACCCGCAAGCTACCCTAAACGAAAGGTATGTCATAGGAGAGAAGAAGAGTCCATCGTAGCGTGAATGTATAGAACACAAGTGATATAAATATTCGTATAAAGTTATGTGAGGAGAAGTAAGAAAAAGAGCAAAAGACAGAGGGAGAGAGAGAGAGAGTCGAAGTATATATATACATAGAAAACAAATTTTCATTTGCCACAATAGTATATACATAGATGAGTCGTTCGCAACATTGTTTCTCATTTCCGATTAACCGAAAAGACTCGAGGAATATAATCAAAATACATCACTATACAAGTGTACCAAGCATTTACTAAACGCTCACACGAAATCTGTGTGTGTGTGTATGCGAGCGAGCCTATATCTTTAGACGAATTTTTTAATAGGGGGAACCAATAATGATAAAAACAAAAAAATAAAAGAAAGAAAACAGGAAAATTTTTTCGATCGGACATACATATACATATAATATATACATGAAGAGTACACAGACACACATAAACGCATACATATGGATAACGATTAAACCCGTAGTAGACTAGACGTGTAAGGAAAACCGTAGCGTTTTTAAAAAAGGCGAAGGTATATGGGAGAAGGAAATTTTTAAACGAAATGAAAAATAATAATTCGTCGTAACCGCAGTGTGTATACTCAAAGCAGTCACTCGTCGTATATTATTGTAAACAAAGTCCGACACAAAAAAAAAGAAAGAAACGATACACTCACGTACATATCACTTGGGAAAATGTAGAAATATGAAAGAAAGGAGAGATAGAGCAAAAAGGGGGTGCAAAAAAAAGAGAGATATAGATAATCTGACTGTATATGCGTCGACAATGAGAGGGAGGGAGAGAAAGAGAAGAAAGTCCATTGCCAAATTAGAGAAAATCAAAAGATAAAAGCAGACTTCCACGGAACAGAGAGTCAGAGTATAAGTCTAAAAATCTATAAAATAAATATAAAAAAAAATAAAGATAAAAGAATTGCGTCGGCTCATCGTACCGTGATGATTATATGAATTACCGAACCAAATAAATAAATAAATAAACGTTTGTATAATATGCTGACTGATGCTGTTGTTATCTTATTGATCATATTTTTGTTTTGGTATCCTGTTTGTCTTTTTTTCTTCATTTTCTTTTGTTTTTGATTTTTTTTCCGGTTCAAGTTGATCCTATCCGAAGGCCCTCCAAAATCCCGAACCGCTTTTCCACAAACCTCGAGTAACGATCCCCTGAGAACGATGAAACGAGATGATACGAGAGAACGAGAGAAAGCGGAAGACGATCGATGGCTCGATATACCTGAGGTGCTTGGATTGAGAAAACACACGCCGGTATGGATTGAATAATATCATTGTTTTATTTTATATTTTATTTATTATTTTCATTTTCTTTGGTTAGTTAAATATTCTTATTTCAGTTTGGAAAATTTGAGATTTTATTTTATCTTTAATTTCGAACAAATTCTAAATTTCTATTTATTTCTTTATTTTGAAACTGGTGAATTTACATTTAAATTTTCAGAAACAACCAAACTATTCAATTATTCATTATACTGTTTTTAAATTATTAGGAAAACTGGTTATAAGATTGCTGGGGCATAAATTACAAATCGTTGAATTCATACTCCCACAATCTGTTGCATGTTTTATATATTATTGATTTAAATTATATTGATAAAAGGGGATCAAATGAAATTTTTATTTATCCATTAAATTCATCGCATAACGAAAGTGATTCTCCATTATCCAAAAATAATATTCAATTAATTTGCATTGCTATAAATTATTAATGCAATCATTTACAAAGATATTGTCGGTGAAATAAATTGATGATATCATTGTAAATTTACATTTTTTTTTGAATATATAAATAATTTTTTAAAAACTCTTACAATAAAGGAAAGAACTTCTGAAGAATGAATAAAGTTGATATTTTTCCAGCTACTTTAAGACGTATGAAAAATTCAACTACCGATTCTCTTTACAATCCAATTATAATACAATTACAAAAAAAAAACAATCTTTTGATTTTTTTTTTAAATTGTAATTTATCGATAATAGCAGCTTTTCTATTTGTTATATACACATACAACATATATACACGCGATATATATTTTCATTTTCTATAAATACTGTACGTAGCTTTTTTAATATAAATTCTTAAAAAGAGTTTGTAGTTTCAAAAACTTATCTAAAGTATAAAGAGAATTATATAATTAATCAAAGTACTAATGTATTACGACTTACTATATTTGTTATCCGGATCTTGTTCTTATCTCAACTATCAAAAATAATATAGTAATATAGTTTAAGGATAGTTTACCTTTTATGTTGATTTTTTATTTTGAAACATAATTAATGGTATAATTATTCTACATTTATCTAATGAATTCGTGAGACAGAACTCATTCAATTTCATTTTTAACTTCAAATTATCGGTCAATTTATTGGATATATTTTTGTAGTTTTTGTATTTGTTGGGATATAATTGATTATTGATATATAAAGTTTAAAAAAGCAATCAGTATATATATTAGTTTGGGAAAGTTACGTGCCAACATATTGGCAGTGGCTTATGTTTTGTTAAGTTAAAACTTATAAAATAATTACGAAAGAAGATATAATTGCTGTAACAGCAATTTAAAACATTTTCTCTCCATGTATAATATAATGAAATATTCTTTATTTTTTAATAAACCGTAGTTACGTTCCTAACGATTCTCTGTAAATTCTACAACATATCCTTCCTTCTATTCTTTCAAAAACTTACACCTCACTTACTAACAATTTAATTTAACGCTTATACCTTCCTCTACTCACATATTTCTTCCATATATTCATATTCATACATTCCAACTACACCCCTAAACCACCAAAAAATTATCAATTCACTATAGACCACCACCACCTCCACTACCGCCGCTCCATCATCCGTCGGCCGTATCCACATGAACGCCAGTCGTGCGCAGGAATGGCCGGCGCGTACAACACCGGCGGCTGGCCACCATTGCACGCGCCTACTCCTGCCGACGGATACTACGACGATACCAAGCAGCTATCGAGTGCATTTGATACAAGATGAATGCCTCGATCTACGCGTACCGTCAAGGAAGAGATCACAGGATTCGTGAGACATACCGCGAAGCTTGTGTTTTTTTATCTCGGTTTATTTTATTTATTTATTTTTTTTTTACGAACAGGGTAGCGTTAAGTTTTAGGTTTACGTAGGAGTTGATGATATGTTCGAATCAGTATTTTCCCGATAAGTGTAATAGTTTGTAAGATAATTGTAGGTTGTTTATATTTTCTTTTCTTTTTTTTAATCACATTGATGTTGCGTACTGTTTTTTTTTTAGTTGAATGAAAAATACAACGATAGAATTGAAAATATTCTGTTTTTTCTTTTTAAATTAGCATTACATCAAAATTACCAAGTGCCGTTTCGTACTTTTATTGTGTTAAAGATATCTAGAGTTATAAGAAATTCTGGTTTTTTTGTAAAAATATTACGTTCAAATTTTACAGATACAATAAAAAAAAACATTACGATACGTACTGTGCCCATGTATTCTATTTTTTTTTCAGCCCTTAAACAAAATATATAAACATAATATATATACAAGCACCGCATTAAGTACACCCACCCTTTTCATTTTCAATTCACTTCGTCATCAGAAAAAGTGAATTCGCAATCGTCACATCACAGTACTCACGTATAATATGTCACCCGATTATTTACAGCTCACAACGCGTATATACATACACGAATGCTTTAAACCTTAATGAGTACACCCCATGCGCGTTGTAAACCGACGAATTTTACGATATACAACATACATATATCTACCCATACATCGCGCTGTATACAACAAAAGAACCAAAATCATGCAACGTATAATAAAAAGTATCGTAAAAGTGTCGCCTCTCGATCTCTTATATATTTTTCCAACAACGGCCGCTACACACACACATACCTAAGACTTCCGGTTTCGAATTCGATTTTGTGGTATATTATATACATATACTATAATACACAGCGTGTATATATGTATATCTTACATATTATAATGCTAAACTGTACTAAACGCGATCGTAAAAGTGAATTGTATAAAGCTGTCGGCGCGGGCGAACGGGAATATGATGATTATCTTTGAAGAATCGTGCGGGTGAATGGTATATATTGTTGCAGGTGTGATCGAAGGTAAGAAGTATAGGAGAAGAAATCGTATATATACATATACACGGTGATAGATTGGTGAGAATACGGTGAAAGGTGTGGTATATGTGCAGTGTTGTGAGAAATGGTTAATGAACGTGGATGTTATAAACCCGACACTGATATACTAAACACTGTAGAGAAATATATACAACGTATAGAAAATTACAATTCTATGTACATCTTATATTATTTTAATTCGTATCCATGTTTTTATATAAAAGAACAGTTTTCATTCGTTATTATAGAAAAAAATAAAAAGGTGTAGAAAAAGTTAAAATAATCTCGATGAAGCGTTGAAATCTCTCACATACGTATAAGTATATCAACGAAATCATTCAACTTTCCCTCCTCCCACTTCACAACAGACCTCGACTCTCACATAGTCTAAAACCTCTAATATACCTACCAACAATATATACGAATATACCACACGCAAACATCCCTGATACCACTTTTTTCTCCTTATATACGAGCAACAAAACCAAACAAACCCGCGCGCAGACACATCAGATATATTCACCCCAAGAAAATTACTCATCCCGACCTTTACTATACACCATTCCTCCCCGACGAAACAAAAAAAAAAAGAAAAACCAATCCGGGCTACCGCTTCGTTCACCTTTACAACCCTGCAATATCGCCGCGCGGACACTGATCGCGAGCGAGGAATTTTTATGACACTCTCTTCGCGAGCGGTAGCGTTTGTGGTTCTTTTTTTTTATGTATCTGTGTGTGTGTGTGTTTCCGCGCTTGTTGTGCGTGCGTTATTAGGCCGGGCAAGATATTATAGACGACTACCACTTTTGTTTGCGGAGGTCTTTGCCAGGCAGGTATAATATATATTATAGATGCCGAAGAGATGTGGTGTTGAAAGGTTTTACAATGGTTCTGAATGTATGCGTATAATGTGGATTGGGAGGGTTTGAAAATCGTTGTATAGTATGGGTGTATACGTCGGCGTATTAATTTTTTATAAAGGTATGATTTTTTGCTAAGTTTTAGATATAAGGTGTAGTATAAAGTTTGGTATACGTACATCGAAAAGTAATATAGTCGTCACGTCAATCATCAAATGACTGCAGTTGTTCATAAATTATTCTAATTTTTTTTCATTTGCAATGTTACACCGAAATAAATTACACCATGCTATCTTGCAATCATTTTTATATTTTTATACTTATGCATGCGGAGACCTCGAAACCTAGACTACATTTTGTAAATTTCTATATACGCATAGTACACAACGTGAATGTGTTTTTAGGAACCGATTTTTCAAATATACACACACACGCGCGTGTGTGCGTGCAAACAGCCTAAAAATATACGTATGGACTTCGACTTTTGGAGCCTCATTTTCTCCCTCCGTTTCTTATATACGAAATCACTCGAACCGAAATGACTCTGGCAAATATATTATATATACATCGAAACGGCGCCGATGCGACTTTTGACCGATGCGTTTCTTTTCAAACATACAAGCAAACGCGCGAGAGCGATAAGACGTTCGCTTGTTGATTTTTCTCATTAGCGCGTCGCTCGTATATATATGTATGCGCGCGAGTTTTTTTTCGGAAGAGCGCGCGTGGATCGCCCGGGTTTCGATGTTATATATAGGAGTAAAAGTGCCGAATTGAGTTTAAGGTGGAGGTCGGGTACTTGTTATTGAGAGGTTTAGAAATTTTTGCTTTTTTTGGACATTGTTTAGGGTTTTGCTGTAGGCTATATTGTTTTTTAATATATAGTTTATGGTAGAATTTGGTTGGGATTTTGGTAGAATAGTATAGTGTTATAATACAATATATGTACATTTGAAATACTTATTAAATAATTTTAAAAAATATTAATAAGAAATTATATTAACTTAGTTTTTTTTATTAAACTTATACATGTTTCTACCTTTTTTTTAGATAAATTTTGTAGACAAAAACGAGTATTAATACCGTAACTATGTGATTTGATCTTTAAAATCGTTCACATTATATACGTCAATAATTATTTTACGAGAGACACTTATGCTAAAATTTACATAATCGTAGTATATTCTGTTACAAAATTTATGTAACTCCAATTTCGATTTTTATTCAGTATATCACTTTTCTCATAATGCTTTGAAATCGTTGGCTAAATAACTATATGTATTCGTAATAACTGTTCCCTAACAATTATCTGTTCTTATTCTAAACGTTTTTTCTATTTATATTCAATTAAAGTTCGGATGGCAACTTCACACAGTCATACATTGCCCACTGTACTCCCGTGGTACATATTGGGAAAAATAAATTTCCCAATGTAAATATAAAATGTTAAAAAAATATGAAAAAATATGTAAATAAACATGAATAATATGAACGAAATGTCGATTATATTGTTAAAAGATTCGTGTCAACAGTTGACGGTGCGGATAGAAAGCATCAAATGCTTATAAAAGAAAATTAAAAGTATTCATGGCTCCAATATCTCTATCGTATGTATGTAGATCGCGAAAAATATGTATTGCTCATAAAAGAATGTGAGAGTTTTTGAGAAAATGTAAAATAATGACTTGAAGATAAATCTAATGCGATTTAACTTGTAATTTTTTTTTCAACTGTAAAAACAACAAGAAATAGTCATTAAAATTTTACACTTCTACAATTTTTCACTATATACACTTTCTCTCATATTGTCATATTTTTTTGTAAAAGTTTGCCACAGTTTTTCACATATATATATGTATCTTTAACAATTATCATTTCCACTAAACTTCACAAAATGATTAAAAATTTCATAAACTTTCACTATCGTCTACTTATAATCACTTTCAACAATATTACAAACCCCGGCATCACTTCACCTATAATATATACAGTTTGCAAAAAAAAAAAACAATCCTCCTTCCTCATCTTTCGCTCACCTGCCAACCACCTTATAACTGCACGGTCCGAAACCGTTCCTCGTACTTTTCCATTACCACTAATCCACGTGACTCACGTATGCAACATATATACATATATAAAACCACCTTATCCGCGCTCCACATCACCACATAGTTATCTATACCGATCCTCCAATCGCACCTCGTACACACCCAAAACATTTCCTTCACTTTCCAATATCCCGCAACCATACAACATACAAAACGAAAAATCAGCTACAACATAACAAGTACGATCCGTCGGCGAATCCACAAAGGCTTACAACAACTGCTGATTCGTGCTTATACGACACACTCTCGCGTGGAAAATCAACGAAAAATCATCACCCTATACCCCCATCAAGGATCCTCCACCTGTAACTTTTACCTCCTACACACTATACAACATCCTAACAAATGGGCGGAGCATATATCTTCCTTTTCTCCCCCCCTCCTATTACTTCAACTCCACCTCCAGCTATACCACATCCAGCAATGGGCCTGATATATACCAATGGCGTCCACACATCTACCACATATCCAACCAATGAGAAAGCACCGGTACCACGCGTTAATTAAGGACAATTAACGCTCGGGCGTTGCGCGCTTCGGGACAGCAGCAGCGCGCAGGAGCTAAAGTTGTTGAGGCATCGCACAGTACGCTGCCGTGGTTCCTTCCTCCTCGTTCGCCGGCTAGTGTGAAATATCGCGCCCTGGTGTTACAACGCGCGCACGCGGATATAGAAGAAGAGAGAAAGAGAGAGAGAGAGAGAGAGAGAGAGAGAAGACGTGTGTAGTATATACTGTGCTGCTTACGTGTATATACATACATATATATATATATATATATATATATATTTATAAGCTTTTGTCTTATACGCGTGTGTAGTGTGTGTAGTGTATATGTGTAAGTGTACGTGAAGATATATATATATAGTGATGGTGTGAATCGACGCGAAAAAAGGCGTTCGATCTTGCGACGATGATGCGAGACAGCTGTCGCATATTGCTTATACTACTGATGCTACTGACAGATTTTTTCACCTCACTCGTTGTAGCTGATAATTGAGAAATCTATCGAGCGAAAGGAGGGAGAGAGAGAGAGAGAGAGAGATAAGAAGATAGAGTAAGAAGTTAAGGAGTGGGAGACGAGGTAAAGCGTCAAGTTTTTGCCGATTAGTGCGTGGGTATTGTGTAGTGATCGGGTTTGTTGTAGCTGGTTCTGGGATAAATGCGCGTTTGATAAGGAGGTGGTGTAGGGGATGGAGAGGAAATATGATGTTGGTTGTACGTATAGTAACGATGATGAATCATTTGGTGTATAGAGAATGAGCAATGGCGACGTTGCGGTGTCACATGTTTTATATACGTTCGATATAATCGTGAAGCAGCATAATTTTTTAAATGAATGTGACAAGAGTCAATTCTCTTTATATGTATACTTTTTTTTATACTATAGCAGGCCCTAAACAAAAAATTTTGTAAGATTTAACGCTTGTTATCTATGTGGTACGAATGTTCCATACGAATGACCGTTAGAAAAGTTAACGAAATCGATGAACCATTTCTCATGAATTTCTAATCAAGGCAATTATACCATAAAGCGTCACCAAAACCTCCTTGTCAATTATCTCAAAACCAACCCACACCACACACACACACACGAGCAACCCCAACTATAAAACAAAAAAAACATAACAATCTTTATTACAAAAATAAAAAACCCCTGCTATCTCCATCACACGTATATAGATATACGCCACGTAGCTATACCACAACGAAGCAATGCAAACTGTAGCAACGTCAGGTGGCACTACAGCCCAGGATACCAGCGGCGACGGTAACCCACGCGTATGTCGCTCAGATCGTGGCAAAGATCGACAGCAACAAATCGGTTGCGATGATACTGGAGCCGCGTGTGAGGATACCTGTGATGTCGGTGTCGCAGCGAATGGACATTCGCATCAGGGGCTGTCGCTTGCTCTCGAGGATCGTGAACTGTGGACCAGGTTTCAATGTATTACCAATGAAATGATCGTCACGAAGAATGGAAGGTGAGTGTGTGTATATGGTGGTATTTAAGCGTGCTGTTGGTTTATCTGCGATGGCGGTTTGTATGTGTGGTTTGAATTATTTTGGAGTTTAGTAATTATAGAATTTTGGAGATTAAGCGTATAAACGGTTAATCGGTGTTTTCAGTCGGTAGAGTAAGATTAATGTGTAATATGTAAGATCAAAAGGGATGGATTTATAATGGTAATGCACGATTTGTGATACTTTTGGATCAGTATTATAAAGTAATTTGAAAAATGATTCGGAAGGACATCTAATTCGATAACTTAAATGCGCATAAATTCCTTAGCCCTAATACTTGACAGAAAAGTTTAATTAGAAATAAAAGTATCACTGAAACTAAATTTTCTAAATTTTCTAAATTAATTATACGCTTGTTTAGAAAAGTATGTATACATACGCATTTTTTTTAAATTTAATTCTTAGTAAGGCTAATTTTCATTTTTTAAATATTCAAAATTTTTTCTATACTGACAAAGATATAGATTTCGCTTTAACGTACGTTTATACAAATTTATATCGATTTTTTGCCTTTAACGAAAATGATAAAACTGTTTTGTATGAAATTCGTCGAATTAGCTGCACATGATGAAGCTTAATTTAACAAACTTGTTAAAATGTTGTTCCTCGTGAAACCAGTGTGATCATACTAAAAGTGTTGCTAATTTCGTTCTTGCCTTTGACAATTACGGTCCAGTAATTTTTTTATAATATGCCAAGCAAACTTCTAATATAAATAAACTGTAAAAAGATTCGTGCTACATCCGGCGCAATTCGATATGCCTATCATCTTCACATCCGTCATATACGATTATATTGAATTTTTACAATCTCTCGTTCCCCCCTTTTTTCATAGAAGCGATAGCTACATGCAATCTATAAGTTCCAATGTTTCCTCGATCTCTATATACAAAAGTGTATTAAAAATAAGCGCTCGGTACATCCATTGATATTACCAACATCGAGTTACTTCAATAATCTCTAAATCACTATTTTTCCTACAAATCAATCCATACATTATCCACCCTACCACCCCACCCAATTTCCCTTCCACTCACAAACCCGCATACACCCAAAAATATAACCACCATCGTTCACCAACAAATACATCTTATACACTTGCACCATCCCTCACCTCTTTTCCACAACGTACCAAACGTACCTCTCTACACTCCCTTCCCCTAATTTCCCAACAGACCACCACCGCCATACCATTCCAGATAAGAAAACCCCAGCACCGACTCACCAACTCACCGAATCCCTCCGGTCTATACGCATACATACCCTATTCTCTTATTCTTTCTCTCTTCAAGGTACAATACCGCGCGCCGCTGTTACCGTCGGCCGCTGTAAAACTTTATTGCCGCTGCTCCTGTCGTCGCCGATGCCGCCGCCACCGCTCTTTTCCTTTACAGTGGCGCGCGCGCGTAGAAGCGGTTATCAATTTTGGATATACACATATATAAGCGCTTGGGATTAATGGGTTTTATGGTTGCGGCTGCTGCTGCGGAGGTTCGGTGAATGGGAGCGATATATGTGTGTGTATACGGACGTGTTATTGGCGCGCACGCGCGCGCGCGGGACAGCTTTGATCAGCCCGACGCGGAATTAAGTTGTGCGATTAGGTTTTATAATATACACGTGGAGAGAGAGAGAGAGATATGTATATGACGGTATGGGAGGTTGTAAAGAATGAGTGTGTGCAGTGTATCGGCGTGCGTATATATACAGGGAATCTGGTGGTGCGTTTGTAATTGTTTCTGTATACATAACGTTTAATGTTGCAGTGTAATAGGTGTAAGGGAACGTTTTTGTCATTTTTTTGTTGTTGTTGATTTTTAAAATATTAGTCGTAGCTAATTTCGTTAGTTATTGTATACGTTTATTGAAATGTGTGTAACTAGCGATCATTTGAAATTGATTGGCTTGTTTTTTATTATTATATTATTAGTGTGGGGTAATTTTAAATTATAGAAAGTTAGTGAGTGTATATACATTCTATGAAAAGAAATATTAAGAACGCAGTTGAATTGATTTTAACTTTACAAAAATCAAAAATATATATATACTGGCAAATGTAACTTGGAAAATGTGTATATATTCATGCATTTAATTACCTAACTGCTTTTCGGTTAAAAAAAATTTTTTTAATTAAACTAGTCTTACTAAGAGTTAACTAAAAAAAACTCTGGCTAACTGTAAATGTAACTAAACCATTCTACCTAACTGAACACGAAATGTAAATAGGCAAATGATTTGAAAATTATGAAATAAATTTTACTACATATAGTTTTTACATATTTTCGGCTAACAAAGCTTTTTCATGAAAACAATTTATACAACCGAATTACTTATAATATTACCTTAGAATTTATCCCGAAAAAAAGGACTCGATTCAAATTCCCAACGGAAACGTATATATACATTTACATTGAACCTCAGACAGAGCTATTATAGTGTCGTATAATAATATATTCGCGAGATATATATATGTATATACGCAGTAGCGAAGGAAAAAGAAACAAAAAAAAATTTTTTTTTGAAACGGTATATATTTAAATTTTTCAGACGGATGTTCCCGGTCGTAAAGGTCGTGGCTCGGGGTCTCGAGCCGGCGGCCATGTATACGCTGCTCCTCGAATTCGTCCAAGTCGATCCGCACAGGTGAGCTGGGGCCGATTGGCTCATTGTAATTTCATGATATGTAAACTGGATTCTTCACTGCTACTACTAAGTTAAATCTGAGGGATATCGTGTTGAGATTGTAAACTGTGTGTATAGATATATAAATTATAAAGTTGAAAGTGTAAAGTTTTAACGTGTTTTGGTATATATATAGATTTTGTATCGTATTGTTTTCTCTCGTCAGCGCAGTACTTCTAATGCTTTATATACGAGCTATGATTGTTTTCTTCTTATATGTTTCGAAAAGAATGAAACCAAATTTTTTGAAAGTATATAGAATTATTGGATAAAGTGGTTCCTGTTCTTTGTATAGGCCTTTCTGAATTTAAAGTAAAAAAGTACGCTGGATGATGGTATATTTTTTTGCTAACAATAATTTGACTTTTTTTAAATGATTCAAAATAGTTCTAATTTGGTCCTGAATCACCTCACCGAATACAACTCAATATAAAATAGAGAGTTTTTTAAATTTTTTTTCAGAATTAGAAAATGTTTATTCTTTCAAATCCAACGTGGATTTCACGTTAAGCTTAAAAATTTACGAAAAATGATGGCAAAAAATAAAAATTTTTATGCGTACAAACTTACAATATACTTTGTGAATTTTAAGCTCAATTTTAAATTTACATCAGTTTTAACATAATCAACATTATTTAATTCTGTATAAATGCACTAAAAGCGCTTACCCTCTAGTTTGATTTTCTTTGTTTCCAAACTTTATATTGAGTACCTTCTTTAAAAACAAAATTATTATTTTCGTCAACACGTAAGAGAGAATCAATCCATGGGATAGCTCATGCAAACCCAGAACACTCGAAACGTTCCAATCATAAACCACAATGCTACCCTATATATCAATACTACTATACAGCTGCAGTATCGTAATCGTACGACATTGAGAGCCACGTATTAACACACACGCCCTAACCATCATAATAAAAAAATTGGTCGAATGTATTTTTATCCCATTCCAATTCGTACATCACAAACAAAAACCTATGTAGTGAACGAACCCATAAAATAAAATATAATATAACCTCACGTACAGATGGAAGTACGTGAACGGCGAATGGGTACCAGGGGGTAAGGCGGAAGTAGCACCACCAAACCCAATCTACATCCACCCGGAGAGTCCAAACTTTGGCGCACATTGGATGAAAGAGGCTGTATCGTTCGCTAAGGTTAAGCTGACAAATAAATCGAATGGCAATGGACAGATTATGCTAAACTCGCTGCACAAGTATGAACCAAGAGTGCACCTTGTACGCGTCGGCGCGGAGGAGCAGAGGACGGTATGTATATTTATGTTTTACTTGTAGAGGTGTGGATAAATAAGGATTTTAATTTGCTGTTGGTTCAGTGTAGGAGTATTGCGGAAAGTTTAGTTGAAGGGTAGTTAAATTGATACTCGATTTGTTGTAATAGTTGCAGAAAGATCTTGCTAAGTTTGATTGACCGTATTACAGATACAAGGTGGTCGATTAATGTAGGATTTTATATGGGTTAATTTCATACGTGATATCCAATATTTTTGGTCTACGAGACCGTATTCTTACAATTAAATGTCTGTGGCTTCCCGAAATAATCGTATATTTGCACTTTTCACGATTTCGAGAAAATTCGTATTAGTGATTCAAATCAAGACAAATGCATTTCAACTTTTTCCGAAATATTAAATGAAATCAATGCAGATGTATGGTTATTCAGGAAAAATGGAGTTACAGTATTTGTTCTTGTGCTTATTAAAGAAAGAGAGTGCATCTCATCAATTTTTCACTTATACGATTATTCCGAGAAGCCACAGTTAATTTTACAACTCACTCGTCATTACAAGACGAACTTTTTTATTTTTCATTACAAATACTTCGAAACCAATGTTTTCACTGCAATTTTAGAAATGCAAAACATGAATTCTCAGTACCTGCTGGTATACGAGCACGAAGTCGAGGAACATTATTCCTCGTACGATCTTGTCTCGATAAATATTTGAAACTACTAAAACCGCAGTTTTGAGAAATAGAGAAGGAGAAAAAAAACGCGAACGTTGTCGAAACTAATGCAAACTGAGAGAAAGTTCTTTTCTTTTTTTTCTTCTTTCGACAGGTTCTCACTTACAGATTTCCAGAGACGCAGTTTATAGCTGTTACAGCGTACCAGAACGAAGAGGTGACCAGCCTGAAAATCAAGTACAATCCGTTCGCCAAGGCGTTTCTCGATGCTAAGGAGCGACCGGCGGATCCTCAGTCTTATCCACAATGTAATTATGTGTAATAATTTTGATTAAATTCGTTAATAATTGTTACAGTTTGAATATGATTTTTTTTTCAAATTAAAAGTAAATTTTTACTTGCTCAGTGTTGCAATATTCTGATTTACGAAGGGTGTTTTTTTGTTTAAGTGTCTAAATTTGTCTAATAAACTATACCTAATCTGAAATAGGAATCGAAAACAAATGATTTGTCGATTGACATATGCTTTTAAGAGGTTTATTTAGCTATGAAACAGTATATTAAGCAACTTGTAATTAAAATTTCTAAGGTAACAACGTTGCGAATACTATTTTATAATACGTACAGTGTGCGGAACACGATAAAGCAATTTCACATGTATATGAAATAAATAATATAAAAAGAAGCTTAAGCCAATTTTCTCAATCGAATGTAGTGACATTTGTCCACGCACTTTCAATGCTTTTTTTTAAATCTATAATATTTTTCACATGCTTCGTCAAACATATTAAAATTTTGAAAAGAAGTAAAAATATTTATATTTTTTTTAAATTACAAAATGTCTTTAGAAGTATAATGTTCGATTACTGTTATTATAAGGATTAAAATAGATAATCAAATAACACGTAACACCTAAACCAGAGAAATATTTAAAAAAAAAAACCTAAAAATCAACGAATTCTTAATACTTTATAAATTCTTTACCATACCACACTCGTCCTCTACAAATTCAAATAAATGAAAAATCAGTCTTACGCAGAATTTGAATATTATCGAAAAAGCCAACAGCGTAACACACATTTGCATTATTCAAACTTTCTCATACTAAACCAACTCGATAACGTTTCAAGACAGCGGAGCTTGGTTCCTACCGCAACCGTCGATGAGCTACGATTACGGGCCGGCGATCAGCATGGCTCAAAGCCCGTCGCCAAGTGGCCTCTCATCGCCTTGCTCTATCACAGCGAGCGGACACAAATCGGCTTGTCGACCTGCGCCCTACACGCTACGTCACAAGTACATTCAGGAGGGTGAGTTTCACAAGGATTTTGTTGTTACGTTTTGTGGTAGATTTACTGTGATTCTCTATAACTAATGGTTCACTGTACCGAATAATAGAGTCTGATTAAAAAAACTTTATTCCATCGACCATTAACCTATTTTAGAGTTACATAAAGCATCTGATATCTATGTAATTTATTAATATAAGTATAATTTCGTTAATGCCTTGGTTATTCTAGAAAAGAAAAAATTAGGGAATTTTTAAATATGCTAAGGCTTGCTTTCGTGACGGTCAAAAGCCCCCAAGTATAAGGCTTATGGAGAATAACTATACAAATGACTACTTCAACGAAACAAGTCCAGAATGAACTAACAATCACTATAAGAAATGTGTGTGTATAACAACTTATGATTATGACCCAGACCGATGAATCCACCCTGCTGTTCGTTACAGAAGTTAATAGCCACATATAGCATGTAGTTAGTAGCCAAATTTCGTATTGGATCTGAACTCCCTTCGAAAAATAGTTCTCACTGTTAGTACATCATTACCCTTTTTATCAATTATATTTGCGAGTGTTACTATACAAAATTTCGTACACCCATTTCACTGTATTAAGTAGCACGGGTTACTCCTTTAGGCTTCTTCTGTACTTGTCTTCGGAGCGCTCCCGCGCTCCTTGATATTTAAAAAATTACTGTATCGTTATATAGTATTCTGTAAAGGTTAAGTCATTTCAGAAATAATGAAATAACAGGGAATGCCTCGCGTCAACGTTTTGTGATATATAATTTATATGGAATAATGTTAAACTTTATCACTTTTACAAAATAATATCCTTACAATATTTGCTATAAAGACTAATTTCTATGTATAATACGATTAGCTGTACCTAAAAAACAATCTTTCCCACATACACTTATTTCAACGAAAACTCGATAAAATAGACTTCAATGTACAATTCATTTAACACGTCAACTCTCTATTTCCAACAGAACAACAGCATATCGACCCTTACGCGCCAGTACCCCTCCTCCACTCAAGCGCGTACGTAAGCGGCTGGTCACCACGTAGCCCAGACAGTCAACAGCAACAACAGCAGCAACAACAACAACTATCCAGCCTTCAAACAGGAGCACCAACGTTAAACCAAGATTGGCCATCGTCACCATCACCGTCACCCACGTCACCTTATCAAACTCTCAATCCTCGGATAGTAACAAGCAACTGTGCAACAAGCAGCTTGTCGACGAGTCCCTCGTTGTACCCTGGAACGCCGAATCCTGGACAGGAACAGTGCGCGAATGAACAACAGACGACAACGTGGTTACATCCAAGTGTTTCCGAACAGATTCAGCAGCATCAACAACAGCAGTCGTATCTGAATCTGAACCTGCATCTGCATCATCAGATTAGTTATACGGTAAGTGTATATTAATATATAGTTGAGTGTGTTGTGTGGATTTATATGTTTTGATTTTGCTGAGAAGTGGTAAATTTAAGTCTAAACTTGGTGAACGAATGGTTTATGGAAAACTATGCAGAGTTAGATAAGTTTATGAAAAGATAAAAAACGATGAATAAAATACTTTAATAAGTTTTTTTGATAAATTTTCATAGATCATTAATTATTATACATTTTCATAAAATTTTCTAGATTTCATCCTTTCAAAAAATTCCAAAATATGGTTACCATAAATATACTAATTTGTTAAATCTTCTTTTTCATCATTTTCCATCTATTTTTTTTTTGCACATCAAGGGGCACGGTAATGCCCCAAAAGCAAGTATAAGTATGAAACGTGACTTTACATAAACATTTTCATAATTTTTCATTTATTATTTTTCTCTGTCCATATACAAAATTATTGACATATACATGTAAATTCACCAACAACACCTCAATACAACACCACGAAAACCCTTCCCTTTACCTCTTACAGAACGGTGCAGCACTGCAGCAAACGATCCACCCTCAGGACTCGCCTATCGGTCATCCCCAAGATTACGGCGACTATCACCCTCACCATCAACCTCATCACCACCATCACGAGGTACAGCAAGCTCACTTGCAAATACAGCAATTGCATCATCACCACCATCATCATCATCCACAATCTCACGATTCGGAAGTCTATGATACGAAGGAAGGCATCCATCATCATCATCATCAACTGACTGCTGCCACGTATGAGGGTAGAGAAGAAGAAGCGGCTCAGGCTGGTAGAGCAGAACATACGGTATGTAATTTGATGAATGTTTTTTTTTCTTTTTTAATCTAAAGGCGTTAGATATAGGGTTTTATCTATTATGGTCTTCTGAACTTGTCGATTCGAGTAAACTAATCAAGTTGTTAAATAGTTTCTTATCAACAAATTATTGCGTGGTGTTCGCATCAATGGACAATTGTTTTTCTTTTTTTCTGAACTAATGACGGAGAAATCGTGGATACACTGAGAAAAAAAGATAGGAAAAATTCCAAATGTGTTTGGAAAAATTACCATTTTTCTAGTAAAGCCACCACA
>JAWWEQ010006341.1:0-50737 GCA_035583055.1 Torymus tubicola
ATATTTTTCGATAATCTACTGATGTGCAAAGTTTCAAGAAGATCGGAGAGGGACACCTCCCTGCCTCTCCTTGTTAGAGATTCAATGCCATATCAAGCTCAGACAAATACTCTTAACTCGCTTTCTTTCCGCATGTTTTCCCGGTCGAAGTAAAGAAAAGGCTTTGTTTTCTCAAATTTTCGCGTCCGCCATACTAAACGACCTCGAGAAAGTTAACGCAACCTAGCATAGGCGCCATCTTACACAACGTCGGCATCATTCATAGTATAGTAGTTCGCTTTGAATTTGAATATCTCCCTCTCTTCTCTTCTCTCTCTTCGTTTCGCGCCTTGTTTTTGTTTCGGCTTTCTCGACTGCTCCCAAAGCATTACACCTCGAGAGGTCATGTTTCCTTCTCTTCTTCAGACGAAAGAGGATAGACGAGAGCAGTGCACTATACGCACGCGCGCGTCTTTGGCTTTTAACTGTCCCTTTCTTCCACGAGCTGAGCCCCTCGTGCGGTTCTCGTACCGTAAAAGGTGCGCATTGTAGCGTCTGATTTACTGGCAATGAGCTGCTCGACGCGGATAACCTGCGCCGCTTAGAAGCGCCAGACGGATGTATAACTCTGCGCGAGGTTGGGAATTCGATTTTCGAAAAATAAATCATAATGATTGATGCGTATACGAAAACGAAGCATATAATATGTATGCGAAATGTACTAATAAAAACAAATCGGTCGTGTTATGCAAAACAAGGTAAATCTTTAATTTAACCAAACTTGAATATATATAAAAACAAGAATCTGAATCATCTCCAAACCTCGAACTACTAATCAACAACTTGTTCTAGTTTTTCTTTCCTTTTCATAACTTCCATTGAACTACCAACAAAAACAGTCTTATTAGCATAGAGTATACAAGTTTTTTTTCACACACTTCTTCGCTTACAAAAGCGTTGGTACTGTGGTGGATCGGAAGCAGCGCACTCGGATATTTTTCTTTACTCGTTGTGTACGGACTGCTCTTTCGCTCTATGCTATATAGGTGCGCCCACAAGGCGACGCCCAACTGTCATAAGCAGTTGACCTTTCCGACGGGAAAACCGCACTTTACACCGTCATCCTCGCTTTTCACCTTCAACGATCTATCGAAAGCCGCTTTACGCCGTTTTATTGTCGCACAAGCGCTGATTTCTCCGGTGTAAAAAGTGCCTCGCCCGTGTTCTCGCTTTATACGTCGTCTCGTATTGACGATGATCGATTTGATGACGAGGATGATGATGATGATGCCAGAAGAATTTGTAGTAATTTCTACTGTAATTCGAAAATGTTTATAGTATAAAAAATTGATGTCAAAGTCGTTTAGATGGATCGTAGAGTAATAACTTTTTGAATAAAGGACGCTTTTAACAATTCGTTTTTAAAGTCATCTTTTGCTCCTTTCATGTAGTGAAAGCTTTTTTATTGTGAGAAAAAAGTTTTCTAAAATACATGGTAACAATGCTTTATAGGAGAATTAGAATCAAACTATAGTGTTTTCGAAATTATCGGTGTAAATATATGGACTTATCAGGCCAATTTTTATACTAGACAGAGTTTATGCTTTATCGTTTTAAGTTTTGTATATTTTACAATTTAAAAAATGCTATTGATTAAATGACATATATTTTTTTAAACTTGCTTTCTATCACTGGAAGAACATCATAGTAAACAACATCGATATCTAATTTTTATTAAAGTTTTAATGATCAAAACTATAAAGTTGCTTTTTTCTATAAAATAATTTAAAAAAAAAATGTAAAATTATTACGGCAATAAATCTTAATAATAAATTACTGTTATAAATCTTACCCTGTTTATAATAAAAACAAACATATTAAAAATTTGTTTTATACATAATGCATACTAAGTTTATAAATATAACTACTTATTAATATGTATGAGAAGCCAGTGCATTTTGGGTATCGAAGAGCCAGAAATGTAGTGCATGCTGGAAACGTACATAACTTTGAAATAAGGCGAAAACTTTAATCACGTTTCATGTTACGCTTGAGACTTGTAAAATTATCTTCTACTCCTAAGCCTTCGAGATCTTCGCTAAAATAGCAGCAACTTGCAACAGCCAACTGCATCTGCTGCTAAAGTAACTAAAAATGAGATGAAGTTAATGATATAAACGAATTGGTAATATTATTTGAACACCAGAATTAAAGAGATAAACTTGAGGGTTTTTAATCTTCTTTTAGCATTTTACTGCAACTTGTTATTCTATAAATAAACATAACGCATGGAATAGATAAGGAATTGTAATAATTATTAGCTGTTACAATATTTAAGTTGATATTTATTATCAAAATACACACCTTTGTGTGTCAAATGAATTTTTGTTTAATGTGATTAATACGAATATAAATAATTTGTGCAAGCATGAATTTAGTATAATTATAGTTTGCAATACACGTAAAAATTCGAATGTCTCTGCTATATAACATTGAATCAACAACTAGGGAGTGATTAATTTGTAGAAAGTAGCGTAGACCATTTGATAAAATGTATTCAAGGAACTTGAAATAGATGATAAATAAACGATTGTAATGTCGTTTTGTGAAACTTATGAAAATAAAAAGATATTCGGAGAACCACAAAGTATGTGATTACATTTAAATTAAGAAAAGGTTACTATCTCCCCTACTATAAATATTATCAAAAATTTCACCTTAACTTTCATTTCCCATTTGATATAATTCGAATTCAATATCGATCAACTTGATCTTAAAGATAACATTGAAAGAATAGTATATTAAAGAGTTCTTAAATATTCCATGTTCATAATCAACAAAGTAATTTATGTAGTAGATAATTTTGTTGTAAATTTTAATAAATGATTATTTCTTAAAAATGTCTCATTTTTAGTTTTTGCATTCACCGAATGTTCAAATAACGACGTGCATTGATACTTTACAAGTATTTATGACTTTTTTACATTAGTAAATTGAAGAGCGAAAACAGAATTTTTAAATGATTGTTTTGCAAATTCAATTTATACTATTATTTTTCGGAATAACAAATTTTTAAACCATTTCTTACATTGAACAATTTTATCAAAATAATTATACAAAAATGTCAAAACGAAAACACAGCTACTTTCTCAACTGTGCCCTGAATCTAGTGGTTAGTTGGTTGCTATTCGTCCTAATTTCAGTTCTAATGGATCACGTTCAAATCTAACAGTTCTTAACAGAATATGCGCAAAAGCTACATACTATTGTCTTTACTTCCATTATACTTTAGACCAATACTATACATCAGTGACAACTTCAATGCCACCAAAAACTCCCAAGTCCATCGTAAGCTGCCAGGCATCAATTAACTGAAAAAAAAAGATCCGCTGATCCAAGATCAAAAGTCGGCATGCATCGGCATCGAATCGGCCGCCCCCATTAAAATGCACGGCCAATCGCCTCGAGACACAGCGCGTCCAAATCGCTCTCGTGACTAATTTGTACAAATCGCCGATCGCCGATTTCGATAAGCTCTCTCATGTGTGTGTGCGCACAGGACGGGAAGTCCCCTCGTGTGTAGGTATAGTGTATATATACTGCCGACGCCAACGCTACCGCCGCTTTTGGAGCGCGCAATGCCGGGCACGCACGCACATGGCCGTCTATCAAGACAGTGAGCGCGCGACAAGTGGATGGCGCGAGCGAACGACTTTCAAACTCGGAATGCCTATGCGCACGCGCGTTTGCTCGCGTAGTATGGTTAATTTGTAAACACGAGGATTCGTGTTAAGACGTATATACAAAGGTTACGGTGGTATCTTTGTAACGTATCTTACTGGAATGATATTGTTTAAAAAAAAATGTTATTGTTTATGGGAATTGTAACGGAACATGATAATAAATAAATATATAACCTTTCAAAGTTTTCCAATGCGGTATCGTCTATTGAAATTACATATACGTACAAACGCTTGCAAACATTAATACTTACGAGTGTGTGTAATTTATACACGTAACTAATGAGTAATGATAAACATAAAATCTTATTATAGCTCATTGTGCGAGACTCGCACCAGCCCATGATATATTTTTAACTATGTAAGGCCAATCTATCATAATTACATTGTATTAATCTTGTAATTAGCATACATTAACGGTTACTTAATACGGAAAAAAAATTGAAATAGACTAATGAGGAATTCAAACTATTCAATGTAAAAATTCTTTTTTTACAAATGGAATTAAAATTCTTGTCAGCGATGACCTATACGAGTATAAAGATTTACCGTGTAATTGACACATTTATATATGTCTACTTCAACAGGAAGTCTACGCAAGTTTTTACAAGAATTTCCTTCGGCCGGTCTTGAGCAAGTAAATTGTATTCGATATTTTACTGTCGAATCTCTCACTATATATATGTATACATTATGCCATGCTCCTAACGAACGAAGTCGTGAGAAAGTTTGAAACTTCGGTAGCTCTCTTTGTCGTCAGCTCTCAACGAAACTTTATTTCCCATGGCAATGACGTACATATATACCTTAGCCAAAAATGTGCTATACGAGTATAGCATTCGCGACAATCGCGAATTTTAAGGTCTAACGGATGACTCGACACGATGTCGGCACGAGGCTGGAATCCAAAGTGAACGTGAATTCCAGTGTACGGGCGTTCGAAGGGAGATACATAGTAATGGTATTATGAAAGCCTTTTGAAAGAATTGTATGCAAAGCAAGATATCGCGAACCGGTCTGTCTTTGTGTCCAACCGATGACGTTGTGTTGACCGATGGTCAATGCACTTTGCATAATATAACGGATTCGTCGTTATCGCGCGGAACCGCTATACAGTGTCTTTGCGAAATTTCTTAATTACCATTTTTAGTATGGTGTGGTCTGGCTCCGAGAAGTTTAATCATGGGGAAGATCAAACTTCTTTCCTAAACTAATAACGGCTTAATTGTATATTATAATTCATTCGTGAATTTTATCCATTTTCTTTTATAAAGACTGATCATAATGTACTTAAAAATTTGATGGATTACTTTTAAAAGGAGAATCAAATGAGTTGAAACTTTGTAAAACTGGCATTACACTTAAAAAAATGGCAATATTTTTTGCTATGGTATTTGTACCAACAAGTTTTACATTCCTATAAATAAACCTATTTGTGTAAAAAATATTATATTTTCCGAATAATCACAATTACAACGAAACTTATATTTATTCGCACGACTACTGCAATACGAATATCTTTTTTGTTTCTAAATGTGAATAATACATTTTTATGTATAGCAAAAAATAATCGAAAATTATTTTAAATAAATCTCATATTTATCATTTTATAAATGCCGCACAAGTATTGTATGCTGCAAGATTCTTAATTCATAAAGTTAGTCTTACTTTTAATTCCACCCACGTCAATCCGCGTAGACAAGGGAGAAAACATTAAAATTCCTGGAATGAATGAAAACTATTCGCATTCCTGTTTGACGAATAAAAAAAAAGAAATTCAAAAGAATTATTCAACAAGAGTTATTGAACGTCATAACTTAATTAGAAAAATTTATAGCCATATAATATATAAATATATATAAACTAATCGCTTTCAATACGATGTTCTGCAATCTTATTAATATTTATATAAAAAGTTTCATCAAATAAATCTTAAAACTAAATGTAGCGATATTACAAATATAACGCAGCCACATAAATTAGTATTGTACAAAAATAAGGTTAAACGATATATATTCTAAGTGTGAATACAATTATTAATAAGAATACTTTGATAAAACTACCTACGTTCGGACATTGCAATATACCTAACTGGCTGCATAAAAACAAAGACACGTCTTGGAAAAGAAATGGTAAATCCCGTTGATCTTGGCCAAATGAATGCAAAAAAAAAAGATGTAAAGTAGGCAGTTTCTAAATAACTAAATAAAGGCCATCGACTACAGTACAAATCGTCAATTCATCGCAGGTGTCAGCACGTGCACCACAACGTACAGAAAATTACAGGTGTTGCGTTGCGCAAATCAATTAATTTAGTCGATCGCGCCTCGATGACAATAATTTTAAGCCTCCGCGCGCCTCCGTAGCTGGCGATTCGCACAGGAAAACCTGTTCCCTTCCTCCGTCTCTCCCAACCAATAAACAAACGTTGTATACTGCCTAATCAAACGCGCGCGACATACATACACACAAGTTTCATACAATTAGAGGATTGCAAAATCAGGCGCGCTCGCGTATACGCACACGTCACGAAGGAAAAGAAAACGTCACGTAATCTTATACAAGACGGTTTCGAGTGTTTTACAGCTTCGAACCTATATATACATGTGTGTGTGTGTGTGTGCAGTTCGCGAACGTGTATATATACCTGCATACAAAGTTTGCTCGCGGCACAATAGGAGCGTGCGAAATTTATGGATAGCTGCTCGACCAGCGGTCATGCACAACACGTATAATATGCATCTCTCGCACTGTACGAGAGAGAGAGAGAGAGAGACAGCGCGCATGAATATACATTGTCTTCCCCATTGACACTCCTCGCGTTTCATCTGTTCCGTGTAGACATGCGTGTTCTACTCGCTCTGAGAGCGTTGAATTGCTCTTGTGCATGCGCGCGTGCGTATACAGACGTGTAGGCTGCAGTTTTGTTCGGTTGCCGAGAAAAAATTGGCAAGCTTGTATGGCAAAGCTTTTTTCGAGTTTTAGAATTGCAAAATGCTCGTAACGCTGCGGGGATGCCGAACATCGATATGTGCATTATTTTTGCGCTTCACTGATACATTGAGCTTGTCAGATGAATTCGTCGAATCAATCAGGTGTGTATAGTTGCCGCGAACTTTTCCTTTTTACACTATGGAAATTGATCTATTGTATATTCCGTTTTTCACACGATCTATTCATATTCAGTTTAGTTCAATTTGCAATGCGTATTATTTATTCAAGTTTCTTTCAGTTGATTTGAAAAAATATTTACACCATAGAATAGTAGAAATTATTGAGATATTAATAGCGTTTTTGAGCTTTACATTTTTCATTATTTCATCAGCGCGTTTGATACTGTATACCTATATATCGTTGGTTAAGTGAAACTTGTTATGTCTCACTAATACTTTAGATTAAATGAAATTATACACGCGATTTTGAAATCGTGTTATTCATATTAGAACGCCCCTAAAGCTGGTTTCTATCTTCAAACTGAAGCAAGTTATTATTATAATCCATTTTCAGGACGACTGACTATTCAGTTCAACACGAAAATGGTTTTACGTTGATTTAATATATTTCACAAAATTATATGTCATAAAATCATTTCGACAGTTCGCACAACACAAAAGTGAAGCCTTAAATTAAAATGAATTGATATGCGCAAAAGATTAGAGAGAGAGAGAGAGAGAGAAAATAATCTTAATATGTATATATTGAATACAATTCAGTTGCTAATTTAAATCAGTAAAAAATGCTCTAAATAATGATTCTAAAATATGTTAATACCCGCATAGAGAATAAGAGATTTGGATCAATGGAGCCTGAGTTTATTTTCTAGTTGCTCGCACCCATGTAATCCTATTAGACATCGCCTGTAATATGTAGCTACATTCCACGAATATCTTCGTATTGGAACACGATTAAATGGAATTGATTTTTCCAATTATATATATAGTACAACCGAAGCGATTATCATCCCTCTTTATCTTTAAATAAACTTTGCATCTTTTTTTCATGCACAGCGTGTATCGGCCCTTCTGTACTACAAATTTTCTCTCATCCAAGGCACCTTTATTTATTCAGATTATTCGGCATAAGTACAGCAAAATCGCGTACAATTCACGCCTTCGTAAATTTTTGCGTATTATCGTGTTTATAGTAATCTGGATAAATCCTCGTAAAATTCACCTCAGTGTATCCGTGACCGTGTATAGGATATATACAACGGCAAGCCTCCTACCTTTGCCGCTACAGTATACGTAGGTGATCTAGGCGTTTTGTAATTCATTTACCTTGATTAATTGTAACTATATCGCAGCTATTTGCACAAGCCGTGGTTGTACGAGACTGTAGATGAAATTTTGCACAGGTCTAAGGATAAAATTATATTGTACCGATAAATTGAATCTATAAATTAAACAACTCGTTAATTTTCAGTATTTTTGTTTGGTAAACTTGTTGTAGCGTTTTATTATAATTGGCTATTTCGTTAATAAAATTGATATACATCGGTACTAATGGCAACACGTGTGCGGTTTGTGTTACTATTATTATTTGATTTTATTAAGAAAATAAGTCATCCTTACGAGCTAAATTAATGCACAAAGATACAATTATACTAACGCTGTATACGTTTACCTCTTGAATGTTTAATTTAAAAGCATAGGTGTGTGATCTATGATTTCCTTTGAAAACACACATACATCACACAATCTAGAAAACAGAAACTATCGGTTTTTCTGTGTAGTATTAAAATTCTGTAATAGAAATTAATATAACTACCATTCAACGAATTATTATCCATTACTTTCTTACACAAAAAGATAAATATAGACATTTTCGTTTCCTATCGCGAAAAAAAATCATCAAACTAGACCAGAGTTTTACAGCTTTACCGACTTTCCAATTTCATCCATTATATTGTTTTCCCCCTATCTAATGTCTCCATTGGCTGCTTCCGCAAGTGGCACTAGCCTGCGCTAATACAAAAAGCAGTCCGTATAGTCGTTCTTTTTTTTCGCTCTTGAAGTATCACGTTTTCACGCACACACGCGTTGTTACATACGGACTTTTTAACGAGCGCGCGAGGGAGTGCGTTGATCCTGTCAATTCCGCACGTACGGAGGACTTACCTGACACGCATCCGCGCGCCGGAGACAGTCGACGGGCCCTTTCCGGAGAGCCGTATATGTATATATGTATATACTGTACTTACATCGCGCGCGTACGTATAGCCGCAAGCGACAAGGTGCGCTCTTTAACGAGCCGAAGCACTGGACGCCCGCGCTCTCTCAGGACGCGATCCCTCGTCGATTTACGAGGCGCGTGCGTTTTTTTAATTGGGCTTTTATTCTGCGATGATTAATCTCGGGAGGTGCTGTTGCGAAGAAAGGCGTATCATTTTTCTTTTCTTTTTAATTCGGTTCGTGATTTTTCGGGCTTACGGGGTTAAGCGGTCATGTGCGTGAGTTGGATATGTATGGTATATATGATGCGAGGGATTATACAATTAAAGAGTATTTTATTGACTTTTTTATTAAACGATGTGCAATTTATACGTAATAATTTTTTTTCTTTCAAATTAAAAGACATTTAATCTTTGTATGATTTATGATTTGGTTGTTTTGTTGCTAAATTTGTATCCAATATATATTTATAAGAAATGTGAAAAGTATATGAAAACAGGAAAGAAATTTAACGATAATATCGTAAAAGTAAGGTGATCAACAAAATTTATCTACAGTTCATCTAACTCTCTGGATTGATGTCACATACGAATAGAATTATGATAAGATTTTCTCTCCTGCAACTAAAAATTTGTACAGTTAATTTGAAATTAGCACACATACACATACACACACACACATGCTCAATAAAATTATTGTCAAAATATCGAGTATCACCTTAAACAAGTACTACCTTAAAAACGTTAATAACGTGTTTGTTTTACCGAAAAGATATAATAGCTAAAAACTATCAATGTGGTTCTAATCGAGAAAACTGGTAGCAAAACATTTAAGGGTTCTAGTAATAATTACGTCACTTCTACCTATAAAACTCGTTCAAACATCAGTAAACTTGCACGCTCGAGTAATCTAAATTACTCGAATAACTCACCTACAAATTGGTCAAATAACTTCAATGATTAGATAGTTGGGCGTTTTACCGGTTGCCCGATTTCACATCAAAAGCATCAATAAGATTGTTTTTAGTTATGTTAACTTTCGCAAACATTAAAAGACCATTAAAAAAATGTCAGTTTTAAATATAAATTTTGCAAAAGTAACGATAAAACTTCAGTCTAGAAAATCTTTAACAGGAGTTGGCCGAACGGCACTTTTCCAAACATTAACAAGTGCAAAAGAAACTTGTATAGCATTTTACATACTTTCAATTTTACGACCTTATATAAATTTTTACAAAAATGCTATTACCAAAAAAGTGAAAGTATGAACATTACAATATTGCTAATAAAATCTGTTACATGAAATTTTTATTTTATTGTTTATACATACATGCGTAGAGCATGTATTCATAAAGATATTAACTGTAAAATATATAAAAAGTAACATACTATGTATGAAAATGAAACGCAACACATTTTAGTAAATTACATAACTCGGCGCTTCAAAGATTAACTTTCTCGCATCACCAATGCAAAAGCTGCCGCCATCACCGCCGCTGCTTCATTCATAAATTTCAACCTGTGAAAATGATCTCACTCGATCGTCATTTCAAAGCGCGACGTTTCATCTGCGTCTCTATTTTCAATTATATCGATCAGCTTACCTCACCAGTTGACGTCCGCCAATGGCAGATTTGATGTATTAAAAAAGGTCACTTTTACTATCGTGGCTCATCCAGAAAAGGAAAGTCCCGAACGTAAACTGAGAGATATACGTGTTTTATCATTCGATTGCTATCTCATACGATCAGTATCGCAGCATTTATTATCGCTTTACAGGTGTTTGACCAGTAGTCATTGAAATATTTACTATTAATGTAGCGCATCAGTGCAAGTAGTATAATATTTTTATTGACTATACTTATACTTAAGGTATGTGCTCGTAATTTTGCAGTAACATTATAGCTTATCAATATATTTAAAATAATTATAGCATAATAAATGTTTAAAGTTCCAAAATTTTATTAACGATGGTTTCTGTTAATCCTAGTTAACTAATTGATATATACCTTCAATTTACGTATTTTAACGTTTCTTACGATAATAATAAAAATATATATATGTTACAGAAATATACAACCCACTATATTTAACTATATATAACTAACCCTCGTATATATGTATCACAAGAACTAATGCTTTTTTTAAATAGCCTATAAAAAAAAATTATTTTTCAATTCTTCCTAATCAGTCAATCATCACTCTATTTTGCACATTCATAAACCTATCAGAAACTTTGAATTTCTGTTCCAATCAAAGTCGAAGTATATACCAAGATAGATAAGATCGCATACCTCGTGCGCCTGCAAACTAATGCACCGCGAGTAATGTATCGAGAAGGCAAAAAAAGGGACGCTATCTCGAATCCGCGTCGAAAGTCGTTAGCGATATATGCTCCACGAGGCGTCCGTCGCATGTATACGCGCAGGTTGATTCGCGTCCGGCTGCACGAGCGTGCCATTATCTCGTGAGATAACGCCGTGAACCATGCGTTCGCACTCTCTCTCTCTCCTTCAGAACTTGCGCCTCTCGCTCAACTCGAGGCTTTGGACTAGGCCGTTAATTGATAAAGTTGTGCCGGTAGTGCGCGACACGAAGGGAATTCGAAGATTGCGACTCGAGCATTCTCCCGGCTGACTGCATTTCGTTACATAAGGAGCATTTAGAGTAATTGAAGCATTTACCGTACTTCTTGAAATTGTCATATCATCATGTAATATCGACTTTCAATAGATATTAGTCGTTGGGGAAATTTTTAATACAATATTTTTTTCAAATTATTTTTGCAGTTAATAATTTAAGTGCGAGTAGTTTAAGAGAATTTGTTCTCTTATACGCGTTTCTACTTACCCACTATATTGAAAAATACGATTAACAGTGATAAAAATTTCTAATTGCTTTTACCATAACAGTTATGAGTATAAACCCTCAATTTATCGCTGCAAATTCAATCACTTGGATATAAATACGCATGATTTCATAATCAAGTATATGATGTAGTAATACATCTTACAAACACTGCAAAGTTACGACGTTAAAATTAATGTCCAATTAAGAGAAAAGTCATGCCTCGCGATTCTACTCAATAAATCAAAATCACTTACGAATGTAATAATTGTATCGCGACTGCATGATTTCTATATATGAATAAAAATGTAAACGCCAGCCAGTAAGAACAACGAAAAGTCCGCGAGAGTTTGAAAAATCCCTTATAGATACCAACGTCAGCGTCGCCATAAATTCACAACAGGGACGACACGACGCGTAGGTGAGAGAATACAGAATATCGAGGGGAGGGAAAATCCTATAAATAATCTCTTTCCGACGATCACGGGCGAGCAAAGGTATATATCCTCACTTTGTGCACGAGACGCGCAGGTATTTATCTCTCTCTCGTTGGCTATGGCGTACATCGGTCAGCGGGCATCCGCGGATAAATAAATTTCCCTTCGCTCTCCCCCACCCCACGTGTGCGACGCTTTCTAAGGAGTGTTCATGTCGCTTGTATGTATATATATATATGTGTATATATACATGCGCGCGAGCGTGAATAAGAGATGATGTCACGCTAAGAACGTTGTGTACTGCACACCTTCCACTTGCTCATTAATGATTTTATATACGCGCGCGACTTCTGTACGCGTCTCTGCTGTCGCCCGATATTAACGCTCACGAGTTGTGTCTGCGTGTGTAAGTAGCGGATGTATACAGATAGATTTTATCCTTAATGAGATAAAAAAAAACATACCAGATGCTGTGATTTTATTTTTAATGTACTTCTTCGTAAGTATATTTGCGAAGTATATACGTAAGAATGTGGACACCTTACAAGACGTTTGACATACATTAAAGGAGTTACGTAAAATTTTTTATTTGAGTTTTAGATAAATTTCAATAATTTGAAATTCTTTTCCAATTTATTGGTTCATTATTTTCAAATATTTGTTTTATTTTACTTGTTTTGTGAAGTTATTTTGAAATTTTAATTAGGGCGATTAAGCGTGAAAAATATTGGAAAAATGTTTATTTTTTTTTTTATTTATCGCGCAAGAGCTATCTGAATACGGCGCGCGACACGATAATGAGGACTTCTAACAAGACGAACATGGAGTAAAAAAAGCGTTCTTGAACAAGAGATGCTGATCATTAGACTCGTTGAGCAATTATTAAATCAAGTATAGAAAACATGCGTTCAACGTACCTAATATGTTGCTAATAATAGACCGCGAAGTAGTACATTGCAATTTGTACGTCCATTTTCAAAGTTAATTTCATTATTGTATGTAAATTGAAGAGAGGACCGCTTCCTTTTTTGAATATTGATTGCAGGCATCTTTCTCTCTCTCTGTCTCTCTCGCGAGGATGTTATCGAACATGACACTAATTTACCTTTTTCTTTCTTGCTCAAGCAAATCTCTCGATGATACCTTAGAAAAGCATAAATATTTTATCTTTGACTTGTTGAAAGGTGTATCTTATTAATAATTTTACATAACGAGTTTGAAGAAAAGTAAATTTTCACTCCATAACTTCTTTTTTTTCTTGCCTTTAAATCATAACAAAATAAATATTCATATAAAAAGCAACGTGAAATGGCAAAATGACACAGTAACACCATTTAAAAATTCAAACGTAAAGGCTCCTCGAGAGCCTTCCATATTTTCCTCCCAAGCAGGTAAAGTAGTTTTACATGCAAAGCAAATTTACGTACTTTGTAAGGCATTAGCACCGTTTGATAAAACTGAAAATCTCGTGTCGCACACCACACGCTAGTGCAACGATTAACATATTTTCCAAGGTGGACACTCGATACGCCCCTTGCATAATGCTCGTTTTAATCGAAACAATAAATAATGACGGCGATCTTATATAAACAAAACTTTCTACAACGATTAGCGAGACAAATAGTTGTTGATTAAGGTGAACCTATATATTCCAAAAACTCAGGCTATTTGTACCTTTCCACGCGTCTTGTCCGCACACGTATACACAACGAATCAATAAACATCGTTTCATCTGGTAGAAAGTTGACTCTTTACTTTATCCGCACGAAAATCCTCGCGCCATCAGACACAAACGCTTTGTCGCTCTGTCGAGCGCAGCCGAAAACGTGGATTCCGGGATTCGAGATTAGACATTCCTTTTGTCGGCTTGCTTCTTCGGCCTGTTTCGTTCCTTTGCTTCTTATTTTTTTGTTTGTCTCCCTTTGCCCCCCTCCCCCTTTCCGTTTCGTTTTCGCGCGCAAACAGACGGGCGACGAAAGAAGTAACTTGTGCGCGCGCGCGTGGACAAAGATGCGGGCAGAGATTAACTGACTGTTGTAAAAACGTTACGTTTCTCGAGCTCGAACGAACATCGCCGCGTAATATTTTTCTCTGGGCGTACACACTGCAGTCGCTTGTCACTGAAATGCTTAGCATCATAAACAAGTTCTCTTTTCTCCGTTTTTTTTCTTTTTTTTATTCTTGGCTCACTTTTTGCTCCAAGGGGACGCGCGACACGTCCGTTATTTTCACTCTTGAATAATGGAATTGCAATGTCGAGATGACGTGCACGTGTGATTTTATGATTTCAGTTTTGTCGAAAATAATTGCGCGCGCCAAGTTGACAACTGTATTTTAATTTCGACTCGATTTTCACGAAACTTTCATTTCGCGACTGTTTTTGTTTCACTGGAAATGTGCTGCGAAAAAGCAGTCGTACGATTCGCGAGACCATGCTACGTATTTATTTTTTGCTGAATTATTTATTTATCACACAGTCAAAGCAATGTCTAGTTTGATACAATCTATTGCATTAGCGATTTATATACCTTATCTGTTATTTCACTTTAACGCCGAGCTATTGTTTCATTGTTTATTATTCACATAATGATGATAAATCTTGCTTTATTTTTAAATTTCTTCGTAATCTTTGTTATTTAACAAGCATATTCAAACATACTTAAACAGTGTTGTCTATTTGTTAATAATTTAAAAATAAACATTTTGCCATAACCAACCGTTGAATTTCCCGTAAGCTTTTCCAAATCAGCAGGCATCACTTGAGGAATAATAAAAAATGGTGTTAGATAGACGGGACGATTTCGACCTTGGTTGATCAACGATTCAGGCGCGATTCGCCTATATAACGGTGAACGATCGCAAGAGATGAAATCGACAAATCGGGCATACATATCTATACAAGTAACGTGTGAGCACGTCTGCGACAGTATAGTACAGTCAAGCCTCGCGATTCAGCTGCGAAAGAAAGAGAGAGAGAGAGAGACAGCTGGGCGTCGGGGGCGCGCGCGTGATTCATCGATCGAGCGGCAGGCACGCACTGCTGCACTTGCGCGAGACTTGCATGCATGCAGCCGGGGAAAAATTCCGGGAACCGAATGAAAGTCCCGTCGACGACGACGTGTCTATACGTGCGTATACTATATATATACATATAAGCCGAACGTTGCAGAGAGTCGTGTCGGAGATCAAAGAAGGACTATTGCGATATCGGAATTTCTCGGAGCCCCGCGCCGAAATGCGCTTTTCGATATGCACCGTGTTTCGAAAAGAGTGTGTGTGTGCGTGTGTGCTGTGCCGCGTGAATGAAATGTATTTATTTGCTCTTTGCATATATGCAGATCGTTTTGATCGAGATTTCACGCGCGCTGCATGAATTCCTAATGACGCATCGGTTATATGCTTATTTCAATTAATCGCAACACTGTTTCTTTGAAGTGCTAAAAGCTCGTAAAAATAGCGATTTTATTTTAGATGCATCCTTTTAATGGAAATCATTTAATGAATCATTTTTGCGCTGCTACTTTATTTTTGTCTCAGCATTCCTATACGAAGAAGTTCTATAAATTATATAATTTATATGTACTTTAATGAATATAGCTGTCTATGTAAAATAACAAGTATATTAATTAATTTTTTCATCTTGCTGAAACAAAATGATATAAAAAGTTATCAAGGCTAAAACACACTATACTATAGAATATAAAATAATACATTTATTTAAATAAAGAGCACACTACAAAAGTAAAAATCTTCTAGTTTACAAAAACACTATTTTTACGTTTTCTATGTACTTATAAAGCACTAAAAATTTCATTCTACTTCATCAACTAATGGATGTTGACTAAAGTATTAATAGATTTTTCAGTTACTTGCACCAGTGAGGGAATTTTCTCTTATTGATTTTTAGAGAGTATACCTGTTTTCCAGATGTTGCGAAAAGGGATAAGAAACGGCTACTGCTATTCTTGGATCAGCGCATGTAAATAATAAAAATGGAATGGATATCGGCACCTATATAAAATTACATACTTGCCGACATTCGCGTATTTTTCTTTATTGACATTCAATTTTCGATTTTCAATAATCATGTATCATCCACTATTCCTTACGTTTTTTGAACAGTGGATAACTACAATAATTTAAAAAAAATAAAAAATAAATTTAAATAATAAAAAATTCGATTTAGAAACCGGTAATTAGTGCCAAAATCCCCTGAAAGAATATTAAAGATTTGTCAGAATTAAAAAACTATTCTCAAGAATGTAATAATTAGAGGTTAAATTGATATTGTTTTATCTGTAAAATAAAATTGCACCCTTGTTCAGGTCAAAAAAATTAATTCTTCAAGACAAAAATTGCATAAGTAAAAAGAAAGAGTAAAATTAATTTCATTTATAAATAGTAAATTAATAAAATTAAACTTATATTTAAAATTAGAATACTGATTCTGCATTAGTAAATGACTCTATTTTTCGATAATGTCATGTTCATCGATATCATTGTGTAAAAAATCAACTTGTTATTTTTAAATTAAATTAACTATGTGAACAGTAGAATTCAGTATTTATTTTTATCATCTAGCAAAATAAACAAATTTTCTAATAATAGAACGTATACGAGGTACGTCAACGTCAAAAACGAAATATATTTTATATGTTGAATGCCGTAACAATATCATATGAATTTGTTTTTATAATATTTTTTACGTTAACTACAAGAATATATTATATCCCTTGTACGCCTATAATGAACGGTACTACAGCTGTGGAAACATAAGAGTATCCTTTACATACTCGTCTACAGATGTGTCCTAAGAAAAATATTATAATTTACTTTATTATTTTAGTAATTTTACGTTGATAACATTAGGGAATACCGAGACTACATAGCTTAGTAAGCAATTCTATAATATTGCGCAGAATTAATTCATGAATGTACAAACAAGCAAGACTGGTATTTTGCTAAGTTTATTTTTGTTATAATCACTATATCGACACAAGTAAACACGTCAATTATTCATAAATGAGAATTTCATTAACTTACAGAAAAAATGAGGAATTTACTTTTTTACAAGTGACTAGTTGTCAACTTATAGAAAAAGTGAATTTTTGCACTTATTTGAATTTAAAGAGCAATGATAAGTATCTTGATTCCAATCTCCTGATTCTAATTTCGATAACGCCAACAACATTATAAACATTCTAATTACTATAGCCGCGCTCAATTCGTCTACAATTAAAAACGTACGATCATTTCCGTCGACCAAACACCTACAACATAGCATCGCGCCGTCTGTCTGTGTGTATGTGTGTGCCTTATCAGCCATTGTCTCCCCATCGTCAATTATTAATAGGCTCGGTCAAGACCAGCGCGTGCGCGCAGCCGAGCAACAAAAGGGGCGAGCGCACACGCCGCGCAGTTAACGCAATGAAAGCATCCCGACGGCATAAGAGCCGCGAGAGAAAGAAGTGCCAGCGAGCGCGCGTACGGCCGATTGTTCCATCTCGCGCGCGCACAACCCGGCGCCAAACCATTCGTTCGCGCGGGCGATGACGCATTGTTCGCGCGTAATTGCCGCGTTGCCGCGAGTGAGTTACGGACCGCAGGCCACTGCATGTATAATGCGCTTGCATGCGTACAACGCGTTTTTCCTTTTTTTTTACCAACGCTATGCTTTTCCGAAAAGCGCTTAACGCCCATATATAGCGAGAACACAGGTGATGTCATGCAGGTCGTTTATATAGCTATATAGCGTGCAAGCACTACTGTACGCGTTGACTACCTCGTTAACTTTTGCATATAGCTGCTTGTTTAGGGATTGCTTCGGCCCTTGCTTCGTTCAGCTGCGCAGGGTTCAAAACTTTTAACGGCTCGTGTCGCTGACGCGTTGTTAGAGCGATTCACCGTCACTTTAACAGCCGTTTATCTCGTTATTTAAACGTCAGAAGAATGTCAACTGCACTGATGAGAGCGTTGTTGTGCCTAGTAAATATAAATTTCCTTCTTGGCATTACTTCTCTTTGCATTTATCGTTTCATTATGACCATTTCTTTATATTCCCGCGTGTGCTTTTACGATATATAATCTCTTAACCGAAAAAGCTCTCTGGGTGGTTGAATATGCATTTTCTAGGAAAACTTTTTTAAAGTAAAATATATTTTTTCAAAACATTCCATTTTTTCAAATTTAAAAGTACTTTTGAAAAGTAAGACAAAATAAGTAGGTCTATTATACGAAGAAATATATCATCAGTCCTAGTAAAATCCTTGCTAATAATTTTAAACATTCAATACTAAATCAACATTATTTCATTTTAAAAGAATGGAATGAAAGAAAATTCAGTTTAGTTTAACTTTCAATTTACATATGTGATATGAGAAAAATGGAGATCCAGGACCGAAAAATGTGCAAAAATCTGCAAAAATGTATGTGTTTGCTTAAAAAAAAATAACAAACTTTGACCATTTTCGTTGAAACAAAAGTGGATATTTTTTGTAGATTCGTTCGTTCTATTTTTAATTAAAGTGTAATTAGTTCATACAAAGAAAGCAAGAAAAAGAAAGAGATGGAGGGGAGATGGAGATAGAGAAAGAAAATATAAATGCATGAAATCTTTGTGCGCATGCAATTTTAGCATTTTTGTGTTGAACATTTTATTATAAAATTTGCAGCGGAACAAACTAACAAAAAATAAACAATATTATAATATAAAGAAAACGATTAAACACGAATCAAGAATGGTTTAGCCTAAGCTACAAAATTTACGTGATTTTTCAGTCCTCCCAAAAAGTAGTTTAATCTCATTCCATTTCATCATACCATAGATATCTCAAAGACGCATAGAAGATCCAATTTTATGCATCATAAGTCTTACCAATGAACATACTCAATCGATAAATCAACCCTCGTGAAATCCTCCGTACGTATACCGCCCAGCAAACATCTCTCATCCAATATGACATCCAATCACCCTCTACAACCATAGTGGTGTGACTGCACATCGTAAGTAGCACTCTCTCTCTCTCTCTCTCTCAAAACTAGAACAGCTCGTGTCTATATCTGTGGGGAGTATAGGCGCCCCGCAGACCGAACGAAGGCACGACATGACGAATGGGCTCTCGCTTTACCAGACACGGCGATTGATAAAAGACGTCCGGGAACACCTGTAACGCAAAGCGCTACCGTATCCTCGCGCGCGACTGATCGACAGGCACCGCCGTTTGAACCTTTCAGCGCGTAATCAGGCCAGTACGCGAAAGTATCGTCGATGTGTGTTGTGTAAGTTCAATGATGGTTTCGAGGTATCGATACACTCGACGATCGATGGGGCTTCATTAGTATGCTGCTTGATCGCAATGAAAAGATTCTGGTAAATGTTTCGTGTGTGCGGATATTCAGGTCAGGGGCTATCAAATATAGTGTTTTCAATTAATGCACCTTTAATGTCGTCGGTCACTTTGATTTTGAAATGAGTTATTTTTTTGTTAAAGTGGTTAATGCGTTTTCTTTTAATTTTCCGCTTGCAAATTTTATTATAATTTGAACTAAAAATGCAAATTCTCAAAAAATTTCCTTTTTGAATGAAATTTATACGATATATATACTTAATGATAATCTGCGTACAGTGATTTGTATCTGTATAAAAGGAACACATATTCGTGTATATTTACACACACACACAACGAACAAATTTTATTTTATTATCTTTATTATCTTCTCACATTTATTCATGTTATATGTGCCTTTGTTATTTTTTCGTCATTTTTAGTACAATAAATACTTGATCAGCTATTTTTGATCCAAAATAATCTGCTATAAAGAAACGGTTAATATCACACACAAATCATAAAGATAGAATATTAAGCGCACTCTCTAAAAATGAATAAACGAAAATTTGCTCACTGGTGTAAATAATTGAAAAAATATATTAGTACTAAAATAAATATCTATCTATTTAAGCAATTAAATAAAATTTTTCACTCAAAGCATTCATAATAAAATTATATTATGCAGCCTAGATTAGAATAAAGAAACAACTGAAAAGTACGTCATTATCACACGAAGAGTGTAATCAAATCCACTTGTTATCTAACACTGAGTTCATCTATACTTATACAAGTATTTTGTTTATCTAAAAAAAGCCTGTACATGCGTGAATCATGAAAGATTTAACAGATTTATCATGATTCAACGTTGCTATCATTTTCAAAACGATTTTTTTTCTAATTTTTGTGATGTACATCCGTGGTGCGGGGAGTTTTTACTCTAGCGAATGAATCAATCACACCCTGTTTGTTTGATAATCTAAGCGAGGTATATACGTATTTTAAAGAAGAGCATGACGTGTTTTCTTATCTTGACTTGTTGATCTTGCGGTAATTGGGGCGAGACTGTAAAAGAAAAGATCAGTCATGTAAAACGTTGACGCCGGAAATTACTTTGAACGATTTTAATTATTGACAATGTGCCAAACCTAGTTTGCAAAAGCTCTTCATCAACGCCTCTCACGCCGAAGTGAAAAACGAGGTACGATCAATTTCTCTGTAATCAGTATTGTGGCTACACTTTGTATAAACATGTATTATCGTATATTGATTAATTAATTATTATGATTAAAAACAATTTAATTTATTAATAAAACAACTTATAAATAAATAAGTAATCTAATTTTCGAATTATCCAAAAATAAAGTAATAAATACAAATAATCAAATTTACCGTTACTGTATTATATAACTAATGGTATATTGATACGATTGTGTCAGTTTTTATATTCGTGAATAAAGAATCGTCATATAAAAAGTAAAATTATGATTGTCCGAATCATTCATCAAATGCACCAATTCGTTTCTTGCTGAATCACTCGTTTGTAAACATCCATGTACACCAACACATTTCTTTTGGCTACAAGCCAATCTTGCAGAAATAGTGGCTCAAGAGAGACTTGAATGCCGACCTCAATAAAATTACTTCTAAAAGATTAAATTTTAAAAAATAACTTATTTCTTAAGCATATGGTGCTTAAAGTAGTAACTATGAAAAATGTATTGTATCAATTGAAACTGAAAATTTACTTTTAATATTTATAAAATGCGTTCAGCGGCGCTACTGTATTTTATAAGCTTTGTATACCATTTCTACAAAGAATCTCAATTTTAAATTTTAAATTTTTAAGGAACGATTGTATAAACAAACATATATATAAATAAATCTAACTGAAAAAAATAAGAATACCATAAGTTTTGGAATTTTGCTAAATGTAATTGCAAAATGTATTTATTCAATTTATATTAATAATAATCAATAAACTTGTTCAATTATTACAGTATTTACAGAGTCATATCAAATGTTTGTTCTAAGAATCACCAAGAACGTTAGACTTGGTATCAAACCGGATGTAAAGGAAAGAAGATGATTCAATAAAATTAATAATCTCTACGAAACTATATACGTATTTCGATAGTTATTTACTTTTTATTTATATCTATTTGTGTTATGAATTTTTATATTCATTCTTATCTGAAGAAAAGTACTGATAAGATTCATAAAGATATCTAGTTGCATTTAATTTTTAAATGATCATTGAAGATTATACTTGTAAAAATAACTTTGACATTTTTCATATCATTGAGATTAGATTAATGAATAAAAATTTAATGAAATCAATATTAATATTAGTAACAGTAATAATCATGATTTAATTAGAATTATGAATAATAATTTATCATGATATCAGAGACTAAATGCATTCATAATCTTATCTAATTCTAATTCATAAGAGTTAACTGGCTCTACTAATTTTTCTGACATTTTCAGTTAAACATTTTGTACTGTATTATTTGACTATTTCCATTTATACTATATATATATACCTATAGAATGTCACATGATTTATGTTAAAAAAGAAAAGCTTGTTCCTTTCCTCGGTGATATTAAAAAGGAGCAAAATATAAAGAGAAACGTAACAGGCATCACCTGTAATTGACATCCGCGCGAAGCACTGCACACACGTATACACATATACACTCGCTCGCATCGGGTGAAATACAGCGCGCCAAGTTTGGAAACAATAATCTCGGAAAGCCTGGTAGAACTGGCGCACACGACTCTACGGCGCACATAACAATGTCCTAAGCCTCGTAAATCACTTTGCTCGAATTTCGGATCGGGCGCGCGCATCTCGACTGCGGCAGCAAGAGAGAAGAGAAAGAGAGGGGCTACGACCCCGAGGCTGCTCGACAGAATATAGACTTGCGGCGACGCCGGTTAAAAGGTTAACAACTCGGGAAGGCAACGCGCTCGAGCGAAGAGAACCGCACATGGCCCCCTTTGGCCTTGCAAAGTTGTTGCAAGCCTCCTAAAATATCCTGATTTTACCGCAGAGCTACCTTCACCTTAACCATCACGCAGCCTCGCATGACGCACGCGAGAGTTCAAATCTTCTGCGCTTCTTCTTCCGTTTCATCCTTCTCTTCCTTTTATCCCTTGTACTTTCCATCAAGCTTTCTTTCAAGCTTCTTCACTTTTACACTTATAAGCGACTTTTCTTCGAGTTAGGTTTGCTCTTATATATTCATTATTTTTGTAAAAGCATGATTTTCATTTTTATCGCTACTACTTTGCGATAATCTACAAAAATTTGTTCTGGGAATAGAGAAAGAACTCATTTTTAGATAAAAATCGCCATTTGCATTAAAATTTACCTTTCATCTGAATCCCTGAGTTTACATTTAGAGTCTTATATAAAATTCAACCGAAATAAAACAAAATTAATACGTTCAAGTGAAACAGACCAAATGTACGTGCATTTTGGTCAGCTGCACTGCATCCCTCTGATGATTCCTCCACGCCAATTCCACTCTATAACTCTTGAACCTCAAACAAAATAGATAAGTCATACTCACCATTCGACCGAGTGTTCTCACTAGTCTCACTCTTCCCAGAACGAGTGGCTCTCCGCACGCCCATAACTTCAATAACTGGGAACGCGACTGACCATCGCTTTGGCTAGCCACAACCACTGCCCCTTTTACTCGTTCTTGGCGATGCCATCGACCTGCACGGGCGAATATTAAAAAGTTGTACCGAGAGAAAGAGAGCGAGAGAGAAGGAAAGAGAGGAGAAGGGCAGACCTTCTCACAGAGGCAGACAGCCTGGCAGCAAGGCAGTCGTCTCTTCTTCTTCTCGGAAGAAGATACGAAGTAGTATAAGCGCGCGAAGACGATCACACACGAAGAAGAAACGTTTTCGCTGTGTGGCAGGGACTTGGCCTTTTAAAAGGGATTTTCGGGGGGGATTTCACATTAGCGACGCGGCCAGAAGGATCGGTACTGCTCTTTTTTTTTAATGAGCCGGAACGAAGATGCTCACACGGATTTTTTTTATTCGTTTTGCTGCTATTATTCATATACTCGTATGCGGCTAATGTATACTGCGAGCGAGGGACGTCTTCATTTCGGACCTGGAAACGTGTTTCAATTTCGGTGCGAAAAAAAATCTGTGTTTACTTTCTCGTGATTGCGAGGGACATTAGGAGCTGCTATTATTGGATGCGTGAAGCAACGTTTAACCTTTAATTTTTATGAAGAAGAAATATATGTAAAGTAAAGATATTACGACGATGACAAATTAAATAAATCAATGTAAAGCTATTTATATATATGATAGCACTAATTAAAACTCAGCTAATATGTTAACTAAGAAAAATTATTATTGTTCTATTTCAATAACTCTTAAGAAATATTTGTACGATAAACCATTTAAAATTTCAATATCAATGAACATATTTTTATTAACAATTAATTTAAATAATAGTTTTTTATTTTAACAACTTGAATCAATTGTTGAATAATTTAATCGTATAACAAAGACATTCCAAGACGATCTCCGAATATGCAAGATAAAGACAGCAATTCAGTGACCCATTTCAAAAGTAGATCAAAACAACGATCTTTAGCGAAACGTGATACTATTCTCGTCTCTGATCGACCCTTCGAGGGCGGAGGCGGCGACGAGAGCGTCTTTATATATTTTAGTCGCTTCTCAAGATAGAGAAGAGAGAGAAAAAAGAGAAAAGAGAGAGAATAAGGAAGGCTAAAGTTCACGGCATTGTATGAGTCATCAAGTCCGGTATTTATATGGTTTCCAGTAAAACTGCATTCTAGCTTAAAACTTAAATCGCGGCTTGTCAAAGGAATCGTCCTTAATCAAAAGTTCCCATTATAACCCTTTCAACTGCTACAGTTGTTAATAAGTTTTCGAGAATTACTAATTTATACAGTTAAAAATAAAATTTAATACGCGAATAAGTGCAATATTTAGAATTTATTTCTACTAAATGTTCACAGTTTAAACTTTAATGTTTATTTATGTTATACGATTTATACAATTTCAATTTCGACTTTAGTATTTTTTTTATTTGTTTACAATACCATTCATTAGTGCTCTGACGCTACATCCCTTTGAGTGCAGAAAATACGGAATTAAATACAACTTGATTCTTCTTTTTTCATTTCAACTTATTTACTTTTAAAAGTACTTGATCAAAGTGTAATGAAATATATAATTTAGAATGTTTTTGAAACGTTTTTTAGAATAAAATGATCATTTTATATATTTAAATAAAGATTTCTTTTATCTATCTCATTTAATTACTGTTGATAGAGCAATTTTTTCAAACAAAACATAAAATTTCCATTAAAATGATCTAATAAACGTTTCGAACGTCATAGACGCAGTCTACATCTTCATACGAAAGTCAAAGTGAAAGGAAGTCGAACTCTCTTTACGCTCGTAAGCACTCGTGGCTTGCGCATTGCATCTATATACGCAAGCACATTATAGCTCATCTCTTGAGCTCGCAGGCAGATTGAAAAACAATCGTGATTCAGGCAGTGCGTTCAAGGTGGGTGGGCCCCACGGCTTACAACTACATCTGCTGCTGTGTCTCGGGAAATTTCCTATAGATACTCCCGTATAAAGTCTTCTGCGACGTATACATACGCATTGTTATCGTCAAGGTATGCTCTACAAATGCGACTGTACACAAATAAGAAAAAATTACGTGTATATTATAATAACACCTTAAAGAATGTAGTATTCAGATTGAAACCTAAATAGAAAAATACTCTACCCAGGGAAAAATATTGCAAGTAAACAAGTTGTTTTGTAGATTAACCCATTTTCATTTCCAGAAAGTTTGATAAGCATACAAGTAGAGATGATACATAAGTAGATACAATATAAGTACTTTTATCTAAATAGTGAACGTTAAAGAAACGTTGTAAAAAATAACATTATTGCTGCCTTGAAACCCATAGCGTTGACTATTTAACTAACAAATATATTTATATTAATTATTGTATTTTAAATAAATCAGCAAAAATTGCTCTAAAGTTTCTTAAACGGCATCAATAACAAAAGAATGTGTCACGTATAGTAACATATTTTTAAGAAAACTTCATTTTCCATTAGTATAGATATAAAGATTATACCGAGAGAAAGCAATTAACAAAGTTTACATCTAAGAAATATATAAAGTCTATTTTAAAAATTATTTTAAAAATCACATAATAACCTTAACGAATAACGAGAACAACTTCTTTAATAGCCACGAATTAAGAAGAACACCCATTTGCGTATGCAACCAAGATATAACTACCAAGACACCGAAAATAGACAGAAAATAAAATTGAAGAGGAAGAAACGTTGTTGCACAAATTGATCGGACTCGGGCCTGCGGCAAGCGGAAAAAACTCTTAGAGCTCGTGCGCCCCTAACCATGCGGTCTGCCGCAGAACGTGGCATTATAAAGCGCGTTCACTTCGTGGCCTCCTGTTATTAGCGAGCGGTCGGCAAGACCACCCAAAAATGTGCATTTTGTGCGCTCTCACCTGAACGTTTGAATGCAGATTTGTCAGTGCGATTGTCTCAACTTGCTGCTTTGACAAAGTCGCTGGATTTTGCGGCGGCTTAGATGTGGTCAAATATATGAAAGGTCTATATACACAATGTGAAACATTCAAATAACAAATACATAGATTTTTATAACATAGGGTTATATTATGCAGTGTTTTAATTAACTTTGTCTTGATTTATGAATACTCACTGCATATTATTAATTCCGTATATCAACTTTTTTTCCCAACATTTCAAATATAACTGCAATTCAATAAATGAACGAAATAAATGATAATTATTTATGCCTAATGTAACATGAAATTTTAATTAAAAAATGTTAATATTTCAGTGATAATTATATGTCTGCTTTTGAAAGAGAAATACAAAAAATTTTATTCTCGGAAATGAAAAGTATGACACTTTTTAAACGTAAATCATTTTTAAGTACATGCGGACATTGTTTTCAATGAGCACAATCGATCGTCGCGTATATATAATGCACGCAGCGATTCATTGCCCGATGCATCCCCGAAGAGGTGGAACAAAAAATTCTGTACGATGCGTATACATACATGAGTTAAGCACATAACTGTATCGCGAAACAATTGACGTGTATATACATACACGTGCACGGTTAACTTTCTCTCCACCCGCTGTGGTGTATACGAAATGCGGCACACAGCAACGAATAAAGTTATAAACAACCTTTTCACAATTCTTCTTTTGATGTAAATTATCGGAAGCTTTCAGCTCGCAAATTCATGTGCTACAAAGAACAAACGACATACCGATTTACTTTCTTGTCGTGCACTTTTTTTTCATGGGTCAGAGTAAATGCTCCCACGTAGCGTGAAAAGAGTCATTATCGTTTAAATCCAATTCCAGCAGAATCAATCGTTTTTATCGAACGATATTGTGAAATATGTGTCCACGATTTGTTAGCCAACAAAATATGATGAGTAATGTTTGTATAACGCTTTATAGACGTCGATCAAAATATTTTGACTGGCAAGTTACCAATTTATCAAGTAGATGCACTATTCGAGAAAATTTATTTTATATATGTTATTGGTTCGATATGTAACTATATATATACTTTCACATCTTTTGTTAAGTATTTTTTCACAGTCATCAATTTATTAAACATTTATCACTAAACCTAACTTTTGTTCTTTATCAAATTTTACAATTCATTGATACAGAAAGTATAGAAACGCTTACTTAGGTTTACGTACGACATATATTTACTATCGTTTTATGCATGCACGCACGAAAGCGTACGAAAACCAGATATTGTTATAGCAATGTGGAGTTCACTCGGTTTGATGATTGATGTCCAGACTTTCGGCGAGCAATTCGATCGTTAAAGAGTAAGGACTACCAGGATCAGAAAATATGCCGATAGCCCTGACATCGAACGGACCATTAAGCAAGAAACTGGGATAACCAACGTTAAACTTCTGCCAATCATCGTCTGCTGTAGGGGAGCTCTGGTGAAAATCATCTGCATCAGATTTTCTAGCATTGTGTACCATCAATAGGAGAGATCTCGATGTCATCACCACCCGCATCTTAATTAGTAGCATCATCGTCCGTAGAGAGTTTATCCGATAAACCACAGCAACAAGATGACATATCGTACGAAGAATGATTTTCAACCTAGAATTACAATGGCATAAACTAGTTTGTCTATATAAATACTTAGTAAAATGCTACTCTTTTGTGAAATAGACCACAATAATTCTGGAACATGAAATTCCTTTTAATTAAAATATTTACTATTGATTAATATGTTTACTTACTACCTTTAAGAATACTAGCAGTGTCGATGCGCGCTGCGTGCGCCCTATCGTAGGCCAATCAAATTTTACACATTGATTTCAACAATCATTAGAGGTGATAATCTCAAATCCATCTCTTTTTTATATAGGAACAATTTGTAATATATTTTTAGATGTAAAATTATTCTCAATCTCTTTTCTTAACCATTTAAATACATCTTACAGATAACAATTAACCAATCTTTCAAAACTAAATTAATTTACTCAGCAGGTATACAGACTTTTAAATACTTCTTAAAAGACGAAAAAGTAGTAAAATAGTCGAGCTTGCACACATAAATAACGATAACCCATCGAGAACACGTGAACGTCTTCATTTATCGGAGGGTGTACGATTTATCACGATCGCGGGTGGCGATTAGTATACTCGCGCGTAAAACTCACGTCTCGCGATTCATCACCTCTCGTGCAAGTAACTGCCCGTATTATATACGTGTGTTTTCGCGTTCACGCGATTGATCAATCGTACTTCACAAGTCTTCAATTTTTACTTTTCAATTATAAAAGTCCAAAGTACACGAAAGCGATAAATTACATGAGTATAGGTATATATGCATTGTAACGCGAGCGATATTTCATTAATGAATCAATTAACGGTATTTGGGTTTGCGATGGAATTTAGAATTTTTCTTAAAATACAAATACGTCTTGTTATTCATCGCTACTAAAAGACTGTAATCTGAATATTTATTTTAAGTAAATATTCAAAAAAATATCATCGTAAAACTTCTTTTGATTGTTAAACAACCGGTTTTTTCGCAATTTTATGTTTTGCAACCAAGCACAAAAGTTCCATGCACAGATGTTCTTCATTAAATGAAAATGAAAAAAGAACTTCGCTTTACAAATAGAGATTAAATAGCTGCCTACGCCTTTTCGCCGCTTTCAGTCTTTGACTTATGTAAAAGAAATTTCTACAAAGCTCCGCCAGTGTCTATTCTCGACAATGATTGTCATTTCTGCACTATGTCTTCATGTGACATGAGTTATGGTCATTGCTCGGCCATGACCTCTGCTATAAAGCAATGCGAGGCTACTAAGTGCGGTAGATCAAACAGTAGGATTGGCATTATTTATTCGCATTCGGGTCTATGATATCAAATTGTCAAATAAAATAGTATATAATATTTAATTCTGCTAATAAATTAGATATATAAAAAGATCTCTAGAGTTACTTTCTGCATTAACTAATTTCCCATGTTATTTAATTTAAAAATATGTTATTATAATAAAACAATGTCTTTTTTGGTCTTATTGGTACCATTACTTATTTTGTACAAAACTAAATCAATGCAATTAACAAAAAAGAAAAATCATAAATTTTAAATTTTAAATATTTAAAAATGCTTGTGTGGTCAGAAGACATAGAATAGCAAAAAAGATAAACTATTCTTCAGCTATCATTGTACGAATCAAAATTTTTTAATGCTTAAGTCTCAAAATTAAAACTCTGTTTTTTTAACATCTTCAATTTCAGAAAGTATTTTGTAAATATTAAATAACATATAAAGAAAGAAGTATAGAATTAATTTGAACAAATACCAATTTGCAAATCGATTAGTAATTCTTTAACCTATTATATCTAATTATGTTATCTTTCTACTTAAATTTATGGAAGTGATATAATAATACCATATTATAAATATTACTGAATTTATTTATTTTCTTAACTTTAGTCAGGTCAAACAGCAGCAAAGAACTAGGCAAGTGCTAATCTTAACTCAACAATTTTCTACGAAAATATATCACAAATAAATAACTGTTAAATTAAAATGTTGTTAAAAAAATTATTTGTATTTTAAAATACTTTAAATTTTGTGTCTATATCTTATTTAAGATCGTATTAACTTTTGTTTACAATAAATTAAGTCATTATAAATATTGCCAATTATTTGCATGTAACTTGTGACACATTCAAACGTTAAAAATTACGTTCACCTCTTCTTACGTAATCCTGATTTAACCAGCACATTCTATTCTTTACAATGAAAAATAAGCGTTGTTTAATAGTAGGCTTAAAAAAATAATCTTAAATTCCATACAGTATATACAAAGCATTAAATATGATCTTGAAGGTAACTGCCTCGTTCCAACAAGCCAAACATCCTGCGCCAGCTTTCTCCGCAATTACGTTTTTTTTCGATAAACAAAGTCTCACATCGGCGCGCACTAATTGCTTTTAATTCGCCGAAATCATGGCCAGGCGCCTGTGCTCCGATAAATTTTCGGCTCTTTAAAGGTCCAGACGCGGCGGGCGCGCGCGCGCGAGTCGCAACAGATCCACCCGGGCAAAAGGAAAAAGCCTCGAAAGCGGCAATAACTATGTACAAGTCGGTCTCGTAAATCACAGCTAATATGACGCAGCTGCCGCTCGGCTGCGGGCTCCTGGAGCACGTTCGTTATATACACGGGGTTTCGCATGCGCGGCCACGCGCGACGCAGTCAAATGAGGGGATGGAAAGCCCACCGCTTTGTCACCGGATTGTACGCTTTCTTTCCTTTTCAACCTACAGCGACACAGCATAATCTGTCCTATTGTTTCCTATTTTGAATAATTTTTCAGTTTTCTTTCTTTTTTATCTCGAATAAAGATCATTGCATATACCATATGGCTGTATAAATAATTTTATTCCATTTGACATTATCCAAATTTATCTTCCTTTGAAAAAATTCTAACTGTTCATGAAAAATTCACAATGCTAAATTGAAAGACAAAAATCAGTAACGAAATTGAATGAATATATTGCTATTTTCGTGAAAATGGTACTAGAAGACGTTTCAGGTGCGACAGAAATAAGACGAAGTACACACATATTTCACGCCGTTTCATTTCCACTGCACACATTATATTTTATCAGATGTAACTCAACTTTTGAAATACGACCCTCTTTTCCGAGAGAAATTTCTTTTGTGCATATTGCAACGTTTATGACAAAAATCGTCATATTTCCCTGAAACCCAGAGGAACGTACACCTGCTCGGGGAAAATAAATTACAGCTTGTTTGAAATAGTAACTAAAAACCAAGTAGCGTGTGATGTATAAAACTAGTTTTTTCCTACAGAATTTCAGTTGTTGGAAATTCAAACTTTGTCAGAAAGAGCAACTACGAAAAATAGAAAATTAATTTTTGATATATCATATTTGAATTAAAATAATTATATTAAATAAATATAAACCAATAATTTATTATTATTATGAAATAAAAAATAATATTATAAAAGAATAGGAATAAACGTTTTGAGATAAATTATAATGCATTCATCTAATTATGACACCTTGATTAATGTTGTAGGACTACGTAGAAGACGAAAACGAGGAAGAAGAGAGCACCCCGGCGAGTTCTACGAGCACCACAGCAGCGTCGACCACAACGACAACGACGAGCACAACCACGACGACCACGCAACGGCCAAATACTAGCGGTCGTCGAGGCTACGAGTCGTCTGTTAACACTGGGAGCCAGTACAACGGCTACCAAGCGAAAAGCGATTATCCAGAAATGTCGGCGCACAGTGCCTACAAGTGGCAGACCCTCGGCAATCCCGATAGCGTCAGGGAGACACGGAACAACATGTCCAAGTTCAACAAGAACATTCAATGTAAATGACACTTTTTATAACTTAAAACTGAAAATTTTTTAACGCGAGCTTCTTCATTAAGGATAACAAATATCATAGGACATAACAACGCACTGCCTCTCTTGACTTTAATAGTTTTTATGGCGCTGTATATGAACGATATCTTTTAAAGTTTTAACATAAGTAAAAATTAAAATGGTAATATGATTGCAACATGTGCTACAATACTACTAAAATGTAGTTATGTTTATAATATGAAAAAAGTAAATTCAAAAAAATAAATAACAAAAGTTTTTTATAGTTTAGTTGCCAATTTAATTAAATATTATCTTTATTTTACAAACTTTTAGAAACACCTTTAGAAACAATTAATATTTAATAAAGTATTACTTTAAATTTATTAAGAGCTATGTCAACAACACACTTGTCTACTAGTACAGAAAAAAAGAAAATGATTTTTTTACTTGATTTATGAAGGTCACTGTTTTAGCACTCAACCTATAATTAGCCTGTTCATTTACAACTAGTTGAATGGTAATTGTGTGTTTAACATAACATAAGTATACGCTTCTACAAAAGATAAAATAAACTCTAAAGTATAACTATTTTCCTTTTTTAACAAAATAAAAACTTAGGATATTTAAACAATCACATAGCAAACATCAATAATGTTTTCGTGTGTTTAATAATTTCTTTATAATAATTAATTTAATTGATTAATATATTATTATGATACAATCGGTATTATACACAATTTTATCTTTTCATAGTTGTACCTCCATGCGAATATATAAAAACGTTACTTTACGTTTTCATGACAAAAATCAAATTTTTGACATTCAATGTTGAATAAAAATATTCTTCATAATAGTACTTTAAAAATACTAAGGTATAATATAATAGAATTAAATTTAAAAAATTAAATCTTTCTCACTGATCAGCAATTTAAATTTTGAACTTTGTCGTTGTAAAAAATTTTAATGTGAATAAATCTGGTCGTGAAAGGCAGAAGTAATGTTATATTTTTTGGAATAAAAAATTAATAAAACAGTTGTTTTCAATTAGTTTTTCAAGATATTTCAAAATCGTTTACCTTGGATATTAAAAACATTAAAAGAAATTATAAGATAATAATATATAAATAATATTAGATTTATATTGTAAAAAAAATGCAAAATAAAATTTGGAAAATTGAAAATCTAGTTAAGTAAATAAATCATGAGTTATCAGAGTATATAGATGCATACGCACGTCAATACGGTCGTTTACGAAAAGTAGTGTATTTCAATTAAAAATCTGCTAAATATCCCTCATAATATTGTCCATACTAACAAATTTAGAGTTGGTACATATTAGGAACCTTTAAATTTATAAGTACTTCTTCTTATATAATATATAACCATGGATGTAAAATACTTTGTGCTAAATCTAGAAAAGTACCGAGTAATATAGCCAATTTTATGAACTTTTATTGTAGATTGCTTTTAGTTGATTTTGACTGCTTGAAAAGTTTTAAACTATTCAACACTACCAACTTCTCTAACTTGAAGATACAATTAATTGCTATAAGAACGCGCAGCAGCTCATTTAGATGTGAAATTCATTTAATGAACCTATTACCAAAAAATAAGTCAGCGTAGATTACGAAATATCGCAATGCTCGATATTAGACGCCTAAAAGCTTTACAAAATTAAATGATAAAAAAGTAACAACAAAAGTGATAATCTAAAGTAATACCATGTTTATAAAATACATTATTATGAAAAATATCATTTCTAGGTATACTTTATTATTTTAAATCACATTTGAGCGTCATTAATGTTTAATATTCTTTTTAAAGTAAAAAGTTGACTAGAATAAATGATGAAATTTGAACTTTTAATAATCTCTCTTTATTAAATTTTACATACATATTGCGGTAATCGTTGAATTCAATATTTTCTCTGAATTTTAAATATGTATTTAAAACTCTTTTTAAAAAATTGTAGTTTAAAAAACGTATAAAAAACGTATTTAAAAAGCTCGTCAATGTATGAATCAACCCTTTTGATGAACCAACTCACCTGATAAATATACAAGCTCTATACTGCAAAGCAATTTAATCCTCTAATTCTCAGTATAGCATATTTGGTATATCGACTTTTTCATTTTTTTTTAGTGATTATTCATATGACGAACTTTAACGAACAATTTTTTTTCCTAGTTTTAAAGTATTTTGTATGGCTTGAAGTGTATTGATAATAACTAGTATAAAAAAAAATTATACAAAAATATTGAAAACTGAAAAATTGCTTAAAACAAAACAAAAATTCAATTTCCTAGAATAGAAATATTTTTTCGAACTAAATAAACAAAAACAATTATATTAAAAAATCTGCTCGAAAACCACCCTCCTCTACACATTCATACACGCCTATATTCATACCCATATTCCAAATTATTATATATTTCAAAACGAAACAAGCACTTTTGTACCAATAATACTTAACAAATATTTCGTAGTCAAATTTGCTGATGTAAATTTCTATCAATCTGTTTGCATGACTACTTTTGTCAGTAAATTAAACGAGCGTTTTGCATTTAATATAATATTCCCGGAGTGTACCTTGAAGCAATTCCAAGCTAGCACACAAATATCTCCTACGGAACGGCAGAAAGACAAATCCCCGCAGCAAGAGGAGCCGAGTGGTCCTTTAATATCCGGCACTGCCTTAATATCATTTATTAAAGTTACCCACAGCGAAGCGTGAAAACCTCCGCCTAATCCCCATTCTTTATAAATCGCGCTCGGTGGTCTCTCGTCCGGCCTCTCTTCGCGCAATTAGTCGCCGCCCATCCCCTGGAGATCGAGAATCGATGCACGAGACTCGTCTGATTGCTGCATTAGCACGCGCGCGCGCGCGCATACGTGAGTGCACGTAACGGACCGGCTTTCCTTGAGATGTCTTATATACGCTCGCGCCTTTAGCCTCGCCTCGAAGAACAATTCGCGCGCCCAGCTCGCGAAAAAGTTCAAGGATCAGAGGAATTTTACGATTGTAAATGAAGTCTCGTGCGACTATTCAGAGAAATCTGTGCTGATCTAGCGGTTAACGTGCAGCTTTTTTCTCTACGGAACATAAGAAACTGTCAATGTGGAAGAGAGAAACGTGTTACTTGGTGATTAACATTTGACAATAAGAAAATTATGTACTCAACGACTGCAATTTATTTAAGCATTTTACGTAATTAACGATTATTGCTGCGTTCAAGGAATTTCAATATCGATAATGATTATTTCTTACATAATTTATAGAAAAGAATTGAATATCTTAACTTTGACTAAGTATTTCTGTGTAGCAAAAATTCTGACCTACATCCACGTTAAAAAAGAAAAAAACAAAAATAACGTCAATAAAATGCGAAACTGACTGTTGAAAAATAATTTTTGAAGCGCCAAGAGTGCACTTGATGTGTTCGCTGCGAATCCTGAGTAAGGAAACGTCTGGCAATTACCCGAGTTTATGTTACCCTGCACTCTTCAATTACGATTCTTGCCACTCATTTTTCTTATTTCGCGGCCCATGTCGCGCCGGGGTCGCATCTTTTGAAGTTGCCAGAATATCCGCCAGTAATGATATACCTTTCTTTATTGGCTCCAACTTCAAAAAGCAAGGAACTCAAAAAATGTTCAATTTCACTTTTATGGTACTTTAGCCTTTTTTTCATTTATGGATGTAGACTATTTCCTATAAGCTTCAATTACGTTGATTTTGCTTATTGAAAGTTAAAATAATATTACTAAGAATATATTTATCTTTGAAAATTCATTTATTATATATAATAAATTGATAAAGACGGGTAGTTATACTAGTAGGGAGATCCAATGAATAAAACGTCTTGTGCCGATTTGCAGGATGACGTTTACAAATGCCATTTCCTACTTTATTAATTGCCAATCGTCACCTATATGCATCTCTCTATTTGACTAGCGCTTATTTTAGTGAACGCAATCATGGCTGTTTGAGCAGTCTGTTTATAGGCTTTGTAGTGCTTTCGCTCTCATTCCAACCTAGAACTCGCAGAAAATACTATTTATAGTTCCAGGGTAATTTTGGTTGACGTAAATACTCGTGCAAATTTAAAACTCTGTGAGTAAGATTTATTAGTCGTAAACTTGCAGGTTATAACATTTAAAATTGATTGATTAACATAATAAAAAGCAATAATAAAATGTAAAATTTGAATATTCATAAAATTCGATTAATCTCATCAATATTTATCAGACATAATTTAAGTCACAAAAATTAGTTTTTTGAAAAACGAACATTTACTTATTCTAAACGAAATTTTAATGTTATAAATTTTAATTATTTTTAACAGCGACTATAATTAAGCAATTTAAGCATTAAAATGCAAGGTCCGTATTAAGTATGCTGTATAGAATTATGGAAATAACAATAATGGAGAAAACATTTTGCGTTTCAGCGGCAGCAACGACTGCAGCGCAGAGAAACATAGTCCACATTGCGCAGGAGGGTAACTGCCAGTGGCCACGCGCTAAGGTAATTCCAGTGCGCGACATCCACCCGAACACATCAGCCTCGTACACTCCGCACTGCGCGATTCTGCACAGGTGCTCGGACGACACCGGCTGCTGCAGGTCCGAGACACTTACGTGCGAGCCCAAGCAAACCGAGCGCGTCGAGTTTTACTTTTACGTAAGTACCTAACTTGGAAATATCATATTATTTTAATAGATGAGTTAATAAATTTATAAGCTATATTCATAATTTCAATTTTAGTAAAAACATAATTGGCTATAACATTTTTTTAACCCCCTTCGTACTTCGTCCAATTATTGCCACAATAACACCTAATGGTGTACGTTTACGATGTTATTTTAATATGCTGACTATTATGAGAACAAAAACACATTGTTCCTCTTAATTTTCTCCATTACGATCAATTGAAAAACACTATTCATTCACACATTACCTTATTAATATCTATAAAATTAAACATTTAATAAGTATTAGTGAAGTCGATTTTTACGGGAAAATATTTAAAAAGAATTAAAAGTCTATACAATTACGAGACAATAGACGGTATAAGTCATGTTTTTGCTGAAATTTATGCATTTAAATGATATTTAAGTGTCGGCAGGGTGTTTTTTTTTATTATAGAATTCTCTTAAAACGTTCACGTATCATAATTTAAGAAATCATATAAAAGATTTCTTGGAGAATGAAAAAAGTTTTTCTTAACGAAATTTTCAATGTTATAAAGAGTTTTGAAAAATCATTAAAGACCATAAATCTTTCACATTTTTATTTGATTTTAATTTTAAAAGATATTTTATTCCGTATACCATTTTATATATAACTTATAATATTGAAAGTTTGGATAAATTTCAATTTTCACATGGATAATTGGCAAAATGAGTCATTGGAATTAGAAATAACAAAAAATTTTTAATCTGTGAAACCCTTTTTCTCGTTATACTTTACCTCAACGGCAAAAAATAAAATTCGGATACAAATTACATTTACTAAAAAATTATGCGAATAACATGAGTAATATTAGAAAGTATACGAAGGAAACTAGAGATACTAGAAAACTTAAAGTTTTAAAACACAAAGCTTGAAAAAATGGACTAGAGTCATCGCGTAAACAAGTTGAACATGTAACTGATATATTAAATTGTCAAGTTTAAAATGACTACAATTATGGAAAATGTATATATAAGTGAAAGTAAAATCGTGACTGGCCTTATTGCATCTTGGGAGGTATGGTAGCTATGAAGCAAGAAATTCGCAGAATTAAGATACAGAGAAATGCGGCGCGTATATACCAACAAATTACAGGGTTTCCAATTACATCAAGCGAGTCGGGTACTCGTCTGTATATATACGCTAAAGATGCGTTGATGTGTTGACACCTACGTGGCATTTAACTCATCAATAACTGACGTTTAAGAAAATAAAGTAATGCATTTAACGTTCAATTTTACCTTTTTTGTATTAACGCTTAATATAAATAATTAAGTTTTTTAAAATAAGTATAAAGTATACAGTCTTTGTCAGAACAGCTTCTTTATCACTGAGAATCATAATTCTCGTTCAATTATACGTGTCGAATGATAATTAGCGTAAGACCAGAGACGATAATTAATGATCCGTTCATATCTTTGTAGACTGATTTGCTTCTTACAAAATTCAGACTCTGTAACAATCACAGTCGAGATCAGAATTAAAGAGAAAGATACATTTCTCATTTGGCATAGGACTCGACGGAATAAGTTAACTGTGACCAAAGTCGACGGTTCATTAAGTTTTATTTATAAGACTTTATTCCTAGCAGACGAACCTTAATATTTACCAACATCTTTTGTGAATAAAGTTCAATAGCAAATATCATGTTCTTCATTGATAATTCAAAACATATATGTACATCAAAAAAACAGCCCATTCGTATAACATCTACGTATATATAGTAATACCTGGTAGCCTACATTTACATCATTGACTCTCTACGGGACCTACGGGGCATCGAAAAGAAAAAAAAGAAAGCGCGAGCAGAATCCAAATCCAAAACGTCGAGTGGCACGCACACGCGCGTGCTCGCGATAAATATAACCAGTCGGTAGCATCCCTGGAATTCGACAAAGCATGACGTCCGTATGCAGGGACGTAACACTACTTAGAGCGACGACGAGCTATGCGGCAGCTGTGCGACGACTTCGAGCCGGAGAGATCGAGAGAGCGAAGGACCTCCCAGAAATTCACCGCTCGCACTTTATATACCAAGTGCCTCGAATCGCGCCAGAGTCAAGTGCGCACACGTGGAATCATCCCTGTCTGATCTCTCCTTATTCCTTCCCCCTCCTTCTCTTTTTCCTTGCGATTCTTCGAAAAATCTCGACTCGCGTTATTACGGGAGTGCGCATACGTGGGAGGAGCTGATAAGAGAGAAGATGAGCACACGTGCGCATCGCCGATCAAGATTTCCTTTTCCGGATTCCAAAGAGTGCGATTTTTAGCATCGTCGAGTGGAGGGGCCGCTGCCGGCACTTTGCATGTTCCCAGAAGTTCGTCGATGGCCATGCAGGGAATGTGGTGGTATATAATGACGTACTACGTCGTTTCAGCGTATGGTTAATGCATCATCGACTGAATATTTCATTCTAAATGAAGCCTACGGATTTGCGATTCACACGTGTGTCCATTAAATTTACGTATATGTAATTGATTGAAACGACATTTTTTTAAATAAAAAAAAACACAAAATTTCAGAGAATTTTAACCATTCAGAGACCTGACACTTTCTAAATTTGAAATTCAATTTGAAAGGACAATATATATATATATATAGTCATATATCAAATTGATAGCACTGTATCATCAACGTAATAACCCATATGACTAATACATCAATAATCCAGCATGTTATATTAACAAGGCATTCTCGCGGTTATTTAGTGCAGCAATAATTTTCTATTTCGCACGATAATACTGTATGCACAATAGGACCTCGTAAAATTTACGACATTTCTTCAATCGTCCGTCAATTGTTCCAAAGTGCCTTTTCACGAGTGCGTCTCGCTAGCAGCAGCAGCAGCAGTCCGTTGTCTTCTCTGGCCCGGCGATAAAACTAATTGAGCCAAGGATTGGAAACGACAGTCAGCTTGGGGATTCGCTTGAACGCGCGCGACTTAATTACCCCTTTCCGCCACTACTGTGCGACGTATAATATACGAAGAGCACCATTGTACGATAATATTATGCAGGCTCGAGTGTATGAGTTATACTATATATATGACAGTTCGTCGTTGTAGGTCTTTTTTTCTAATTCCGGCTCGTGTCATGCGTGTATGTCCTCTGGTATTTAAATAGATCATTATATGATCTGGGTCGAGTCAGTATAGTATATATATAAAACTTGCGTCGGTTCTCACGAGTGATATTATTTTCTTTCGGACTCGTGAAAATCGGAAGAATATATATATGTGTCGTGTCGTAACATCAAAGGGCCCAGTTATATACGTGATCTGTCTCTCTGGATTGTATTTCATTTAGCGGCTCGTAAAATATCACTCTAAACTTTTTATGGCCGGTTTATTATGCAACGGAAACAGACGGACGATGATGTAATGGTAGATTCGTTACAAAAGCGCATTACATCTAGATCATACGTGTGTGACGTTTAATTATTTCCTTCGTTTAATGTGAAATATACGTATGCTAACGTGAACTCCGACTCTCTACAACTAAACGGTAGAATTTATATATGTCTATATAGGAATATTCTGAATAAAAAATTTCCTTTGGCATTTAAGACGTAAAGGAAATGCCTGTGCAATACGTTTTATAATTAGAAAAGAGCAGAGAACGGTTTAAAATCAGAACGAAAAAATATCTTTGGAAGATGTATAGGTATATATATATATTTATATTCACGAACACAAGCTCTGACGTAATTCTATGGGAATCTTGGACTTGGTGCATGCACGCACGTTGCAAGCTTTAATCGGTGTCTGCATCGCGGATTGTCAAGTGTGTCCAGACGCTCGAGAGTAAAAAAGTAACGGTATATAGACAGAAGCGCCGCATGCGCCGACCATTTATCACATGAGTCTGCAGATTTCATTCAGTATGGAGGAGCACTTCCGCAGGGACATTGAGCGTAAATCAGTTGCTAAAAGTGACCGAGTCGAATTCTCGGCTGATAAATTAATTGTATGAGCAAACTCGACAGTGTGTGCATAATAATATTGAGATATAAATATATAAGTCTTGGGAAACGAAGGAGTCATTGAGGATTGATGTAGTGGTGGTGATTGTCTATCATGACTTTACTACTTTTATTCTTGCATATCTGTGTCAACTGCATGGTAGCTCTGCGATGATGGATAAATTTATGTTCCCGTATAATAATAATCCATCTACATTGATAAATCGAATGAAAGAAATGTAAAAATACTTGGTAAAAATTGATATTTTGTCAACTGATTTTGCATTTAATTCATGCAATATATAAAAATAACACCCATGCTCGCTAGAACTAGAAGATCTTTGTGCGAAAGTCAATTAGTGTTCTCGCTTTAGCTGAAATTAAGTGTTGTAAGGTGGTGTGCTATTCTAAAACTGGGTAACACTAGTTAGCTGTCTAGGAGCGAAAGTTTTGAGATATGTTAACACGCGGTGAACGCTGAAAACGAAATGATTTTTATTCGACTAATCTCTGCGATAAGTTGTTGCTAATTTTCCGTATATCAGGTGCAATAGAAAACACGACTTTTGACCATTACTGCAGACATCATGCATACACGTATATGTATATATATAAATTTCTGAACACGGAGAAAGTAAACGATAGAAGGGAAAATATGAAGGAAAAACAGGCTGTGCACGTTCGAGTACTTTGCAAAGTGCAGCAGTTAAAGCCACTCGAGAGTCCCTCTTCTCTTTCTCTCTCTCTCTCTCTCTCTCTCTCTCTCGGGCAAAGGCGACACACGCACGCACGCACACGTCAAGGGCCATTGCGGCCAAAAGCAAAAGCCACTTCTCACGCGCAGTGCGCGCACCTATATAGCGAAGCATTAGCTGTCTCCCTCTCTCAGCAGCAGAGCACGACGGCTGAAAATCGCGAGCCGATAGCCATCATCCCCAGACGCGAGACACGCGTGTCACACGCTGCTCTTGGCCGAACCTCAAAATTCAGCGTGATTTACCGTGTCGTCGTTGCTGGAGCGGATAGCGCAACTGTCTCCCTCTTTCTCTTTCTCTTTCGCGTATATACGCGCGCATTGTACGCGCGTGTATAAATACCTGTCGTGTCGCGTCGTGAGTCCACTTCCGTGGTACGAAAATACGCTGATTTACGAGGGGTGACGACTTTTGAGAGACGAGGTGATTCGCGCGCAAAGTGAGAGAGCGGGAGAGAGAGAAGGAGGAGGACCTCGTATAGGCCTAAACTGGGTTAGTAATGCCGTCTGGAGATGGAGGCAAGAGATTCAGAGCGACAAGGCGCTCAGTCCAATTTGCGCGGAGATCTTGCTTCGTAGCATGCGCAGCGAAACCCTCGGGACCTCTCGCAGAAAATCGATTGAACGAGGTTAGGAATTGAATCTTGCTGTTATTCCCGGCATCGAGGCGCTTTAACTTTGACTTTGATTCGCCGAGGTTTTGCATTAGTGAACTTGTCAAAAGCTCGTATGCGTTTTTCCAATTATTGAATTGATTAGACCTAAAATTGAGGTATAATATGGTAATGACAATTTACCGATGAATTAATTATACTTTCCGAATAAACATTTATGGTACTTATAAAGCATATTTTATAAATCAGAATTTTGTATTAATTTTATGGCTGATAAAAGATCGTCTGTTTAAAAAACAATTAGAAAATGAAGGTAAAGCTTTTATTATACTTGAAAAAATAGACGATATCTTGTTCATACAGTTTATTATTATCTGGTAGGCAATCAAACTACTGTAGACATATATACATGTTGAATAAAAATGCATAATCTCTATGAACCTGTTACTAGGATCGAAAACAAACTATTTTTCAGATGAATGATTATATAATATTTTTCTCCATTTACTAGAATGATTCGGTTATTGGTAAAATGCTATTACGACTCTTGACAAATAATTATGGTATAATAAAATAAAACATCTCTTCAGCCTCTACATTAGAAGCCATTAAAAAAAATTAATTCCATTTTCCACGATTACACTGCCGATAAAAAGTTTGTAAGTATATCAATAAATATACCATTCGAGCACTATCAGACGCTGACTCAGTATCGGACCATTCCCGTAAAATTTCACAACAGCATGGCACACAGGGTAACTGTTTCTTTCGGTGTATAGGAAACTTAGAGGCCGGACTCTGAGACCACGTAACGATAAATTTTGAGAGGGAGCGCATAAAACCGCCCGGAAAAAGGGTCCACAGTAGTACTATACGCGCGGCTGCTGCTGCTCTTTTGTTTCTTGTCTCCGAGACCCACACACAGAAAGAGACACGCACATACGGCGACGCTACGCGCGCGCGTCTATCGTCGCGCGCTTTATATCCTCGCGCCATTAGTTATCGCAAAAGTGCTTTAAAGTGCCGCTCCAATTCGAGCCCAGCACGCACGCACCGCATTCGTAAGTGGTCGTTAAAGGCATCGCGCTCACACGGTAGGTATACGAGTGGTAGTAGCTCGGCTGCTGCTGCTGCATCCATACTGTCTAGCCGCATGGAAAAGAAAGAAAAAAAAAGACGAGGAGAGAAGCTAACGTTTTTACCGCGTACGCGCACCGCCTGCGCTCCGAGTTTACGCCTCGGATGTGTACTCGTTCATCGGTCATGTTTTACACTCGGCTTACATTCTTTTTCTCCTTCCTCTATGTAGCCATCCTTGCGCGAGAGTCGAGATATGAATTTTTTTTTCTTTATCGAATAAATTATGAGGATTGTAAATAGCGTCTATTGTAATTAAAATACCATTAGCGTATATAATAAACAGAAGATATAAAGAGGGAATGTTATAATGAGCAGAGTATAAAACAAATCAAATAGAATTTAAAAAGGTTGAATCACAATATAACATTATTCTATAAAAATAGAATACAATAAATACGTTTTCACGAACAAATTTATTTGAAATTTTACGAAGATTCTAATCGAAGCAACGCACGCGTCTGCACATTCGATAATGTGGCCAAAAGTTAGGGCTTAACGGTAAGATTCGTGTTGTCAGACGTCTAATTAAATTAGGAGGCTCGCTAAGTAAGGTAATGGATGATGGCTCGGTCTAATTTACAGCACACGCACTCTTTGAGCCCTAGAAATTCACGAGTTACCGGAACGGATATTTCAACACATGTTATCGACTGTGCCAGTAGAAGTGTATACTTTAATTTTGTATTTAATGATCTACCGAGTTTACGCAATGTTCACAATTTTCTATATATATATTCGAGAAACATACGTTTCCACTGTAACGCAAATAAAACAATTTACAATACTTACAAGACGAGTGGTTTGCTTAATGTTTGTATTTGTTTTCTTTGTAAAAATGTAATACTTTCTACGCCGAAAAAGTAATATTCACAAAAACGTATTTTAAAGGGTTTAACCCTTCATTAGCCTTTGCACCACCTTCAATAAACTATATACTTCATGAAATTTAAAGACTTCAACCAAAACGAGATTGCTATCAGTGTAATAATTGCACCCCGTATAATTTAAAGCCGCAATACATCATTTTTTTTTTTTTTTTTTTTCATCACAAGCTTTGACTTTACGATATTAGCCGATCACGATTGTATGCAAAATATGACGCAATCTACAGCCATTTACACACCTTTATTATAAACCGCTCACACCTATCAAATATTCTCACTCCGGCCTTACATAACAGCTTCATAACAGGGTATTTTTCCGGACGATGCCACCCGTAAATACATCAGCGACGCCGCAACAATATTACGTACACCCCCACGCTTGGCTCGTAATTCACAAGTTGAGAGAGAGAGTGTGTGTGTGTCGCTGTATCAAAGGAGATCGAGCTGTCAGAAAGACGATATAAAAGTCACAGCATGGGAAATCATATCTGTCACCTTGGCAGCCCTGCGACTTGATGATACTTCCGGGTAAACGAAAGCTGCGAAGATGACACGTGCTGTGCGCGCGGGCGTTGTTTCGCCACGACAGTGTCTATAAGCGGATGGCGCTGAGGATTTCGCGGCTTTCAAATTTCCTGCTAGGACCATTTATTTTTGGCCCGAGCGCAAGACACTTAATAGGTATATATATATATATACGTGCTGTACGAGTCTCTCGCACAAGCGACGTCTTCTTCGTAGACTGCTACACGTTCGCCTCGATTTAACTTCTGTTTATCCATTAATAAGATGATCACTTGCTTCGTTCCTCCTTATAGCACGTTATTCAATTAATCGACAAATTTCGTTTACTTATTACACAAATTTTCAAGCTCGATGAAGTAAATCGTAATTTTACAAAATAAGCTATCTTTCATCAGTATTATAATAAAAAGTTAAGGCTTGCGTCGCGATATGAATCAACGGTAATCGTGAGTAACCTTTATAAGTATTATAAAGCAAGTAACACAGTTTACCGGGATTTTACCTCATAATTATCGGCTTGACTGCTTCCATCGCGATAAGGGCCAAGGCCGTTTTAAAACATGACCTGAAGGGTTTCCGAACTTTGTTCTTGAAAAAAAAAACTTACTGGGCACTTGGATATATGCCCAGATACCAGAAAAGATAAGTGGTTTTCATTATATTATTGTTTGATAATAATTGTTTATATTATAATTATTTTTTTAATTATATTATATTATACGGTTATTGCAGCTGTATGTGACCATTATTACAATCATGATCCACACATTTACAAAATAAGTTTTTATAGTTACAAAATAGTAAGCGCTAAACGAAAATGTAGTTAAAAATCATGATATTACCGAATTATCGTTTATGCCATTTCTAAAGTCTTTATATTAGTAATGTAAATTAATGTGGCCTTGCATCAAAGCCTAATGAAATTCCCTCCCTTTCCATTTTCCCTCGGCCGTGTAACAAAGGCAGTTTAATGACCTCGAAATTGCACTGAATAGACTTCTTGGACCACACGCGCCCTTGCGCGCATGCCCCTCTCATATACATGCACACACGCGCCCGTACGTCATCAGCATTACGAGCGTCCTGTTCTCCGAAAAGCAAAAGTACGTTTTGCGTTTATTTCGAGCGAGCGCAGAACGCAAGAGAGAGAGAAAGGTAGAGAGAGAGAGAGGAGGAGGAAGGGGACAAGACAGGTGTAATCATGAAAAATTAACCTCCGCACACGAGTTCCCTTTCGGTCCATTAAACCCGTCTGCAGACGCGCTGACATAGTAATTCCGGGGATGAACTCGAGAGAGCTATATACCGAGGGCAAAGAAACTGCAATGCGTGCGAGCGCGCGCGTGCGACTGCTCTCCATTTGTCTCCGTACACATATACGCGTATGCGCGCGTGAGGTCCACACGGGACAGGAAGAGCTTTCGGTTACGAGGGACTCGAGAAAACCATTAAAAACTCTAAGGGTATCGTGCGGCTATACCCGCTGTTGCTGTTGCTGCTGCTGCTGATTGCTATCGCCAAGAATGCGGAATGTAGCAATGACGCGAGAGTATATACGTCGCTTGGAATCTTTCTTACGCAGTGTTTGGTGTGACAGGTATACATGAAGAACGACATTTGGCATGTAATTATAAAATTAAAGGAAAGATTATTGATTTACAAACTTTTAAGAAAGTTATGAAGGATTGGTATGCCGAATGAATTTAGACTATCATCATTTCAAAGCAGCTATGTATTAATATGGATTGTTATATAAACTAATACGTCTCTCATAATCTCGTTCGCACATTTACTATACTATAGAGAAAGATATTTATAAATATTGTATGTAGCTATACAATTGAAAATCATAGTAAAAAAAATTATATAAATCGAATTACCGCAGTAAATCTAATTCAAAAATTACAATTAGAGTAAAATAAACTACTACAAATGTCGGGCAATGCAATTAATGAAATTTAATTTTAATGACATATGATACACCAAATTTCTTTCACTAAAGTAACAGAAGGGAAGAAAGCTATATACTATACCATATGCTAGATTTTTGAAATAAATTAACCATTAGACAAGCTGAACTTGTGACAAATGTAGGTTCAAACGTTAGTCTAATATAGTTACTATTCTTGTTCCCTGTTCTCTTTGAATTGACCATTTGGGGTAGCTACATAGAGCATTAAGGCGGGGTGCCTATGTCAATCTGAATAACGGTATTTCTAAATGCTGTCACTGAATTTCTATTCAAATCACAAATTGAACTCGGAGAAAATGTAAAAGCATGTTTTAATGATATTTGTGCACATAATATTTGTTATTTACAATGACATTTGTTTGCAATATTAATATGAAATATTATTATTCACAATCATTTATTTGGATGAATAATTATTGTATATTTTATTATTTCAGAAATAAATAAATAATTAAAAATTATTATTCAATTTATTGTTTAAAATTATTTAATAATTATAATAAATATGAGCAAATTTTATTGCAAGTAATAATGCAAAAACTTTCAATTGTACGCTACGTGCACACTGATATTCGTAATAAACATAATCTTTTTTTAGAAAGTCCCTGAGAATGAGTTCTATATTAACGTTACACGGTTTTATTTTCGAACAATAATATTTTGAACATATTTCACCCAGAAACATAGTTTCCTCTGAAAATTCTTGCTTCTTGTTTGCTACTCCTTTTTAACGAGATTCTCTTGTCATCACAATTAAGATATTTTGTAATTCTTGGCTCACCGGTATTAACGAATTAACACAAAGCATCAACAGTGATTTATTCAGGCAAAGAACATTCCTAACTGAATTGAGAAATGTTGCAATAAATCTTAAAGAATCTCGATGACGATTCTTGACTCAACGTACTATGACGTAGCAAATACATTTCAAATATGTTTATAGACTATTATGAATATTTTTCCTATAACAGTATATAATAAAATTTATAAAATATTATTAAGGCTAATTACTATTACTTTTAAAAGTAATCGCTGTGCAGTAAATTGTGTACGTTATTTGACACAGCGACTAAAAAATAATACATCCAAAAATAAAATTAGTAATAAAATAACATGATAATGAAGATTCCACTTGTGAATAAATAAACACCTGTGGGATACCGTGCGCGTCGAGTTTACGCAACCTGCGAAATCACGCCCGCATATGCACATGCGATCAATCACAAACCGCTTTGAGGTGCAAATGATCGTCACGCGTTATATTCGCGATCTCTCGAGCAACTATATACAGCACATAATGCACGCTCGCGCGGGCACACACATAATAGTAAAATGCGACGTTTAAAGCGTGCCTTTTCACGATGAGATCATAGATAATGCGCGCTGCTTTTTCCTCTTGCTTGCATGCTCGGCTAGACAGCGGGAAATCATGACTGGAGTTCGAAGCATCGACGTTGACGAATGCGTGGGCGACGCTGACCTTAATGACTTTTAAAGAAGTCGCTTGGAAAAATCCAAGTGATTCTGATGATGGCGCTCACACGCGTAATTTGTCAGCGTCCGGCTGATGATTTTACTTTTCGTACGAAACATTATATAAAGATAAGGGAAACCGTTTGATTTACGCAATAAGCATGCGAGATGCGAATTATAAATACCCTACATGATATATCTTAATCATAGCGATAAGAAAGGTTTTCTAAGATTTTTCGTAAATATTACTTATATGATTCATGGATTTTGGCAACTATTAATTTGTGATATATTAATAATTGCATGAAACAAATATTTTCATGTCCCAACTCATATAGTATTTAAATAAACTTAAGAGATACGCGTCTGATATTTTCTTAAAATGGTTTCTGTGATTTCAACTTCAACCTTTCGATATACGTCAACTCTATCTTATATTCAGCGCCAAAATAAAAAATACTCTAATACGCTGATATACATGATAGATGCATTACCAGTTTAACAGGCAGTCGTATATAATTTATCCAAACAAAAAATTAATTATAATTCCAACGCTTAGCTTAGCTTCTAATTAATAGTCGACAGGTAGCTCACATATTAAAGGAAAATTTTATTTACATGAGCGAAGAAATACTTGATGTGTTCTAAAAACTATGCGACAAAAAGCCGTTAATAAGAAAAACTTAATTATTTCAAAGAATGTATCGAAATAAAGACAATTTTTACCTTAACTTGTGGATATGCAAAAAAAAGTCAATATACAAAAAATCATGAATAGAAAGCATACTACTTAACGACTGATTGACAATAATTACTATACTGTGTTGTAATCTCATGTTGCGAACTCCAATTAAGACATAATGTTAGATGAAAAAACTGTGGGGAATGAAGTAAAGACGTATCAAGACAATTGAACGATTTCTGTATCCTAATTTAGACTTGCATACTGAGATTTTCTATAGTTAGATTAACCGAGTAATTTTCTATTCAAAAAGTGAAAAACATTTTTTTATACATAAATATTGTTGTAATGAATAAATGAATTAAAATAAACCATTATTTTTGGTAATAAATAACTTACTGTGAATGTTTACCACATATCCTATTACAGCATTAATAACTGAAATGTTTTTTAATTTGTTTAACAAAACAGTGATATTTTATATTTTTTCGTAAAATATTATATAGTACGTATTAAGGTTGTACTGTAATTTAACTATTATTACAACTGTAATTCGTCTGATAAAATATGAAAGTAAAGTTTTTTGACACTATAGTGGCTTTCACATTGTATATAATATCTCAGAATCAATAAAAAATTAAAAACCTAATAAATCTTATTTAAGAATCTAATAGAAAATGGCTATCTTAAATTAATATTGATTAGAAGACTAAGAACATGATTAGAATGTTGATATTCAAATTTACACTGATTATAATTTATATTATGCTATTAATCTTACTCGTTAAAATATGCTGTAGAAATAACCATGAGTAAGTAAAAACAAATATAAACTATACGTTTTTGATTATATTATAATTATATACTACGTAATCGTTCCCTAAATTGTATATGAGTTTCATGAACGCATAATATAAGTGGAAAGAATTCAAATATCTGACTGTCGATAACACAGATTTCTGTAATACAAGTTTCTTTCAACTTTATATAGAAAGCAGCATACTGTAAGGATAATTAATGTATTAAATATCGATATTTCAAAATTATAAAAATGATAAGTCGTGGTCTATTCTAACAGTTAATTATAAACAATAAAAATAGAAGAGTTGAAATAGTATTACACATTTTATTTTATTTATAATGTAAATACTTAAAAAAAATTCTATTATGATGTCTTACTTAAATAAGAAAAACAAATAAATATATATAATAAATATAATAACAAACAAAAATATTTTGTTATTAATTATCTGATTTTTTACTTTTTCATGACTTTTAGAACTTTAATTCAACTAAAATTGTTTAATTAATTAATTACTTATTTTTTATATGTATAAAAATGAAAAAAAAAATATTTCTATAATACAAAAATTTTTTTAGAAGTCAATTAAAATTTAAACTTTGGCGCGCTTTAGTTCCTTCTTTGACCTCTACGTGGCTGCCACTTTTTCCGTGACTCCCGCAAGTGGCGGGACGCGACTGCAGTTAGTATATAACAGCGGCGAGCTGCGCTCGCAGTCGGAAGTGTTGTGCTAGCTAGGACCCAACCGGGCATCGATCGCATTACTACCTGCCTTGTGGGTAGCGGCAGATCTGCGCGGTTCGGAGTTTTAAGTAAATTAGCTGGGTTTTTTAACGACTCCTGATGCGCAGTGCAATCCGTACTGCCTGCACAGTTGAGTCTTAAATTGTCGCTTCACTCGAAACTACAAACCGCGATTTCTAATGTCAATCGAATAAGGTTAAATAGTCGAGGTAATTTGTCACTTCCATATAAGAAGGCACTGCAGGGTGCAGCATGCCTTTTTTGTTTTTTTTTTTATTTGTTTAATTAAATAACTTGCAATTCATTTTTATTAAAAATAACTTTAAAAATCGTATAATCATTTTTTTCAAATTAATAGTTTTGTGAAAGTTATATAATTTTATTATTAAAAGTATGAAAATATTATGATTGATTTGCAAAACATAAAAATTGTTAAAGGTTCTAAATAATTCATTTGTCAACTTTAAGTAGAATATTACATTTTTTGCACCGTTTCTCATAGTTTTTAGATGCATATTGATATTATTTGTATCATACATGTAACTTCTATTAATATCACCGATGTGTATAAGCAAGCTCTGGTATGTTTTAATGTAAGTGAATAATTTTCAACTTTATTTCTTTGTCATACTAAACCATTATTAATACCCATTTCATTATGTTTTTAACATTTCTATATACAATTAGAATTGTGAAAAACAAGTTGACCTTAATGACAAAAAAAAGGTTGAAGAAGACAGAACAGCAACATTGTAGTATTATAATGAAAAAATGACCTTATCCAATACATCTTTGATAATTCTTAATAACAAAGATTTTATCTTGGCAGACTACAGTATACGCTTACCCTATTATTTGCATAAAGCTGCGCATTAGTTATCTCCGTTACTTCCATGAAACATCACATATAGATCAGTCTTGAGAGCGAGACAACCGAGAAAG